>ML810081.1:86785-108898 GCA_009831015.1 Picea engelmannii
GAATAAGGGGAGGATATTTCGAGATTAGGAGGAAGTTGTGCTCGAATTCTTGGTTTCATCAAGAGATCCCTGATCTAAGGAGAAGGTTCCCAACTTGTTCTAAAGATAACTCAAGAGGTTAAGCTCCTCTTAACCTATATAAAGAGGCTCTATGATGGTGGAAAGGGGGAAGAACTGAAGTTATGAAACTTATGACCTTGGAGGAAACTCACAGTCAGCCAAAGGAGAGTGATCAGTGAAGTTGTGGAGATTTCAGGCAAGGGTTAGACAAAGGGGACTTGATGAAGCTGTTGCATTCGCATCTACGATTGTAAGTACTGCTGTCGTTATTCTCATCAATATGACACTCTTGGCCTATTTCTTTCTAGTTTGTGTTTAATGTCACATGAACTTATCACTAGTTGATAGATCTGTTTTCAAGCTAATATCAATAGAGTAGGAAGCGGTTGTATCTTGTTTTGTCCATAGGATCTAGCGAGGAGCAAAGGATCGAAGTGCAACCAGGAGCGTGCAGGGACAAACGTCGATAAAAAGGTACCTCTGTCATCCTTCCTTCTCATGTGTTAGTTTAGATAGATTTGAAAGGAAGTCAGTGTCCATGATAAGAATTTTTCTGTCTAGGGTTAAGGTCAAGCTCTAGAGGTGATCTACCTGTCCACAGGGAGATTTTCCTACAACAGTGGTGTTCCACAAGATCATAGCTTTTGAATTAGGTAATAATTACTCTGAAGGAGAGGATTTGAAAACCCAGATCGACAATATTCCATAACCCTTAAGACCATAATGATTGTAGGATCATATGAACGAGAATCATTTGATCCATCGAAGAGGTGCATGGTTAGATTAAGCTAATTGGAGTAGATCATAAAGTCGAATTGGAGACACTATGAGGGGGAGGAACTCTGACAACAAAGGAGGATCGTTGATTTGGTATTGGGGGGGAGGGGATTTAATCTCATCCATTTATTTTGTGGGTCCCATTTATTTGTGGAATGGGTGCTCAAGTGGGAGGTAAACATCGAGGGGTTATAAGCTCCGACATAATCATAACCGTTAGATCCTAGTTATAAGGTCTATTGGATCATGAAATATTATTCATTGGGATGTCTTTGTCGGAAGGGAACTCAACCTAGAATGTTAGGTACTCTAATCTGAACGAGTGAAAATAATTAGTACAGTGTTTTCCTGAGGGTGATACGTAGATTAAATTGTTGACTAAGAGTGTGTAGGAGCCTCGATAATTTAGTAAGCTAAGTACGGGTGCTTCCCCGAGAATGAACAAGAGTTATCTTAGCTTAAATTGTGATAATATAAATCCTCACTTACTCAACTTGTGAATCTGAAGGTCTTTCATGGAAAGAAAGAGAGAAAAAATTGACATCCCTCCATCCTAAGAGAGGGTTCGGGGGTTGGATGTGTTATAGAGTGGTATCGGAGCCGATTTCAAATATAGGCTTGAATGAGTCACTAAGGCTAATTAAAATTGTTTTGGAAAATTTTAATGATGCATGGCACACGTGTTTTAATATGTTGATGTAATTGCTAACAAGGGTTGTTGTCTAAGCACGTAGGATGTACTGAAGGAAAAAAAAAGGTGAATGGCGCAATGCATCATGGAAGACACATAACATTTTAGAGATGAGGAATCTGATGGTTGGCCGGATAGAGAAACCCCTCCAAATTTGATGGCCATCATTATAATTTTGAAAGTAGATAATGAGAGGCTTATGAGATCCCAGGATGAACAGACAAAGCTAAATATAGTGCTATTGTATATTTTATCTGAAATACAGAAGCATCTATAGAAAGGTCCTAGTAATGCAGAGTTGTAGAAATCAGAGAGATTGAAAACCCCTTCAGATTCACAAAAGCATTAATTGGCTCACAATGATGTGGGAAAGAGTTCTTCCAAGAAGAGGCATCAAGATGCCAAGAAGGGAAAATTTGGTGGAATCATTTCCACGTAGTCATCTAAAAGGAAGATTACTTCGGTAGAGTTTTCCAGTAGTGGCACAGAGTCAATTGTCCATAATAAGAATAAGATAAGGCATTCTCAAGGTTCCTAAATCGAAGAACTCAAGAAGGATAAGTTTCCTACCTTTGATGGAGAAATTAAGAAAGGAGAAGAGGCCGAGGTATGGTTGTTTGGTATGAAAAAGTATTTTTGGGTACACACTTACTCTGAGAATACCAAAGAAAGGATTTCCATTTTTAATTTGAATGGATGAGCTTCCATTTTGTGGGAAGACCTCAAGGAAATCAAAGGATTGAAGGAAAACAAGATGACTTGGAAGAAATTTGAGAAATACTTCCAAAAGGAATATTTATTGGAAAAGTATTATGATGATAAAATCAAGGAATTCCATGAGCATCAGTTGGGTCAACTTACCATGGATGCTTATGATAAACAATTCATGGAATTGTTGAGGTATGCTCCTTACCTCAAGGATGAGAAAGAAAGGGTGCAACATTTTCAAAATATCTCACGAGTCATACATCGCCTCATTAATTCATTGAAAAATCATGCATTTTCAACACTTGGTCATTTTCATGAATTGTTCCATGCAAAGAATCCTTATGTTAAGTTCATATTTTGTGTTCTGCATGCTGAGTATGTCTCTACATGTTGCATTGGTACTTCACCTTTTTGCATCAACTAACACTTAGTTTATTTTTGAACTTTGCCTCATGCAGAGAAACTGACATGCTACCCTTTCTTAAGAAAATACCTTTTTCTCTGCATTCACTTTTACCACATGACCCTAATAATTTTTATGTTATTGAATCGTACTTAGCCGATTTGAGAGTTAGACCCCATGATGAGAAATCATCCTATTACCCATGTGGAGAACTCGACACTGATCCAAATTATTTTCGGCACGAAATGAGAGTGGATATATAATAAAGAAATGTACAGAGATATTTTAGATATCCAATAATATAACATAAATGTATCAGAGATGCAACCATAAACACAAAGATACAATGGTATACAATTTTCTATTAATGAGCGAAAATGTACAAAGATTGTAAAAAATACAAAGTGAAAGACTCGCTAGAATGGTGGTAGCTTATCTCTAAGAAGAGATGTGATGGCTACTTGCATTCGCAAGAAGATGATTTTACAATGAGGCTCCAAAGGCCTTTTTATCATAAATAAAATCTGAAATCCTAACCCCGGAAGATGAAAAGCCAACAATTTTGTGGACCCCGTTTTGGGTAGTTTGGTGTATCAACTTCCCGGGGGAGTAACTTTGGCATACGATCTCCGTTTGGGGCACACGATAGCTCATTGGAAAGGTATCATCGAGGAGATTCATTTAGGGGTCTCAATTAGATCCTTTGGATATCATTGAGAATATCAATCTCAAAAAACCTTCATTTAGGCCCTCAAAATGGCCCCGAAAGTTAAAAACTGTTAAAAATAGTAAATTACCAAAATTGCCAAAAACTTGTTTTGAGCCAATTGGAAAGGTGGGTGGCCACCGATATCCACCTAGATCAATCATCCCTCCTTAGGAAGCAATGGTCTCCATTGCGTTGAGTGCCCGTGGGGGAGGGAAAAATGTTTGTTGAATCTGCATCTTGATGAGCTTCTTTCCTTGTTGGAGAAGTTGTGTTGCTTAGCTTGTTGAAGGTTGTCACGAACCTGTTGCTGGTGGGGTTGACTCTATTCAACCAGTGGGGATACCTGATATGAATGTGTGCAGAAGGAATCTTTGCGTTTTTCTGCAATCTTGTCAACCTGGTTCTGTTGGACAAAAGGTACTTGGGCCGAGGCTGTAGTGGTTGCAGTATCCTTCTTTTCCCCTTTTGAATAGATTGTGAAGAAGCTAAATTTTGTAGTATGAGATAATACCTTGTGACACTATTTAGGTGGAACATTATTCGGAACTACCTCTGGTATTCTGTAGAGATGACCCCCCAGAGAAACAATGACACTGTGAGGTCGAGACTCATAAACAACATGGCGTTTCCACATATATGGCTGGCCCAAGAGAAAATCACAGACATCCAGTGGGGAAACATCACATAATACCTCATCCTTGAAGGGATGGATGTCGTATGACAATTGACACTATTGGATGAGACGAAGATATTGTCCCTGGCAAAGCCACCCGATGTTGTATGGCTGCGGGTGTGGTGTTGTCGATAATCCCAATTGTTTGACGACCTCTATTGAGATGAGGTTCTTATGGCTTCCGCTATCAACAATAAAATGAAGCGGGGTCCCCTTCACCCACATCTTTGAATGAAAAAGGTGCTCCCCCTCTTCAGGATTTGTTGGTTCTTCTGGTTGAATTGTTGCAGTCATGACAATAGTAGTAGGGGCTGCGTCGATGATCTATCTTTTACTAGTATTTTGAGAATCAGATTTCGAATCAGGGTTCGGCTCCTTGTCTTTGATCTCGGCCACCAATGACTGTTTTGAGCGACATTCATTGGTGTTGTGCCAGGGGATTTTATGGAAATCGCACCATTTTCTAGTGTCCTTCTTTGTCTTCCCGTGACCCTTCTTTTCCTGTGGCTTGGACTGGTTTTCGAGAGACTGTTTGTTAGGGTCGTCTTTATCATACTTTGGTTGTTTCGGATTTGCAGACCCAAACTCCCATTTGTTCTGGTGCTTAAATTTCTGCTTGATTTTAACAACATATTGATAAGAAGCACCGAGTGATGAGATGTCCAGAAAATCCATTTCAGTTTGGATGTATCTGTGTAGAGCCCCACGGTATTTCAGAACAAAATGTTGTTCAGAGTCTTTGATACCCATCTTGGTGCGCAAGGTATGGAAGGTATTAGTGAACTCCAGAACTGTGTTGCCCCTTTCTTTCCGCAGTGTGGTCCATCTCATATACTGGTCCTCATAGTTGCCAACAGAGTAATATTGTTCCTTTACCGCGTCCATGAAAAATTATCAAGTGGGATCGACCCCATATATTTCAGACTCTTCTGTGGAAATTTTCTCCTAGTAAGTTTCCCACCAATGTTTTACATGGGGGAGATCTTTAAGGAGTGTGAATGTGATCTTTTACTTGTCAGAAAAATGGTGAAGAGAGAAATAACCTTCTAGCAGATTTAACCATTTGTCTAGGGAATTTGCATCTATCTGACCTTCAAATACGGGAATATCAAAATTAACCTGTACCTTGAAACGATAGGTTCTTCCAAAGTGGTTTTTTTATGAAGATGCACTTGTTTCTATTGGCAGACATTGAAGGATGTGGAAAAAGTTCTCCATCATTTTGTCCCTCTGTCGCATGAGAGCTTTCTCAAGCAATAGATTGATAGAATCGTCTGCTCCGTTGTTTTTATTTTCTTCTGACATGGAGGGTTTCTTGGGTGTGAGAGAGTGATTGTCTTCAAGAGAGACAAGATCGAGACCCAACTTGCTATACTCAGACCTCGTCGGGGACATGTGATGAAAAAAAACTGATCAAGAGAGGTCTGCTCTGATACCATTGATCTGGATTATTTTCGGAATGAAATGAGAGCGAAGATATAATAAATAAATGTAAAAATATATTTAGGATATCCAATAATATAACATAAATGTATCAGAGATGCAACCATAAACACAAAGATATAGTAATACACAATTTTCTATTAATGAGAAAAAATGTACAAACACTGTAAAAAATACAGAGTGAAAGACTCGCTAGAATGTTGATAGCTTATCTCTGAGAAGAGATGTGATGGATACTCGCATTCGCAGGAAGATTATTCTACAGTGAGGCTCCAAATCCCTTTTTATCATAAATAAAATCCAAAACGCTAACCTCGGAAGATGAAAATCCAACAGTTTTGTGGACCCCGTTTTGGGAAGTTTGGTGTATCAACTTCCCGGGGGCGTAACTTTGGCATACGATCTCCATTTGGGGTGCACGATAGCTCGTTGGAAAGGTATCATCGAGGAGATTCATTTAGGTCTCTCAATTAGATCCTTTGAATATCATTGAGAAGCACTATCCCAAAATACCTTCATTTAGGCCCTCAAAATGGCCCCAGAAGTTGAACACTGCTAAAAATAGTAAATTACCAAAATTGCCAGAAAACTATTTTGAACTAGTTGGAAAAGGTGGGTGGCCACCGATGTCCACATGGATCAGAAAATCCCATTTCTCTGCATTGACTTATTCTGTATCACGTTTCTTTGCATTGACTTATTACGCATCACCTTTTCTTATATAATTGTCCCTCTCTCTCTCTCTCTCTCTCTCTCTCTCTCTCTCTCTCTCTCTCTCTCTTTACTACAAATTCCATTCTTTTTTATTCACGATTCTTATCTCATGTAGAGAACTCCGCATGAACCATTCCTCTACAAGAATTATACTTATATCTTCATAAAACATCAATTTTCCCACACTTAGTGCATTTCTTGCTACATAACCAATCATAATCTTCATTCTCGAGGTGATTTATGGTGCATTAATTATTTCCCAATTCATAAGGAAAATACGATTCTCAGGATTAAAGGGGGATTAATTGTCACAATTTCAAAAATATCATTCATTCATAGTGGATAATTCTTATTAATAGTTCACATGCATTTTGAAGGAAAATTTACTTAGTGAAGGGATGTATCATTAAGAAATATTAATGATCTAGGACTTATATAAACTAAACTCATATATTTTTATTAATACTTTGTATATATCTCAAAGTGCATTGAAAAGAGTGGGAAAGATGGAAAATAAGGACAAAGGAACCTTTTTGTGGAGACACACTCAAATTCCTTGTTCTCCAGAACAAATAATTCCACTACTCAACAACCTATCAGTGGTATTCTATCCTTACCCTAGAATATAAGGCTACTAATAAGATTTGGAATACTGGTCTAGCTGTTGGACCTTGACCAAGTTTTGGGAAATCCTTGGTCAAGTTTGACCTATTTTGGGACTTCTACAACCTATCGAAGGTGAAGCGCAAGACAAAGCAGAGATCGCAGGATCTCGGCCCCCTTTTAAGCCCTTTTTGGGATTTTGGATTATGTAACAGGTATAGGATGTTGGCCCATGGGTCTACCCATGTTTAGGCCTATTTTGTAAAGTATATATAGAAGACTAGGCGATGTAATGAGAGAAGTCATAAGGGAATAACTAAGTTCTAAAGTTGGATCTATGTGATCAAGATTGTAAGTGCTCTATGCATACTGTGTGAGACTTGCAGAGCCAAGTGTAAGTCATTGTAAGAGGCTGCGGAAGGCTGTGTACTTAGATATACTCGGGGAAGGAGGATCTAGCGAGCTACGCAGATATCTTGTCCTATGCAGAGTAGGGTTTTGAGGCTTTGTGCATGTAACCTATTGAAGAAGATAATAAAGAAGAAGAGTTGGTGGACGTAGCCCCAGGGTGGGGGTGAACCACATATATGTTGTGTTTCTCTGCTTTGTGCAATGTGTTGATGTGTTTATGTATTTACTTGCTAAGTGCTTTGATATAGATATATAGATCTATTTATGCTTTGTGATAATGATGTATATGGATGTTAGGTCAGACTTATATGAATGTGCTTAGTGCTTGAATCTACTAGATCTGATTTGTTCCTTTGTGCTAAGTGCTGCTAGATGCCAGATCTAGTTGACCACTGCATTGTACTATGATTAGGGTTTAACTGCGTTGTAATTAAAGAACTGAATATTGATAAATATCACTGCTAAGTGCTCTATTAAGAATTACAATCATAGATCTGTGTCCTAGCTAAGGTTGTAGACACTTGAGTCCTGCAACCACCCCTGCCTCTACCTCGGGTGAGACTTCATCTGCTTTGCAGGTGTTTCTGAAAGGGCCAATAGTTAGGGTTTTTTTGGTGCGTTGTTGTAGCATTGAACCCTGGGTCTGCCCCTATGCCAACAAATGGTTCCGTTGCTAGGACCTGAAACTATGATTGCTGGGAACTAAGGAAGAGGAATCTTTGTGCAAAGATTTGACCTGAAACTGTGAAATCTCTGTGCATAGATCTATCGTTCTAGTGCATAGTATTTTACTTGATTTATAAAGCTTTGTGCTAAAGAAAGAATCCTGATCTAAAGAAAAGAGGTCAGATCTGAAGAAAAGAGGTAAGATCTGTAAGCTTTGTGCTCTGATAAAGGTAAGAATAGTGAAAAGTTCTAGATCTGAAAGCTTTGTTCTCTGTAGAAGTAAGATAAGTGGAAATTTGTGTTTCTAAAGTATGGATCTAGGTATGTTTGATAGATTCTGTCCTAGCCTAAAAACTAGGGCACTAATAGATGAAAGAAGGTTTGATATGCGTAGATCTGATAATAATAGTGAAAGATATGTTATACCTATGCATAGAAAGAATGTTTGGAGTAACAAGTGGATGTAGGATCCTAGAAAGAAATGTTTGTAGGTTAGCAACTATGACCCTAGCACACAGCATAAAAAGAGCTGGGAATCATTTAAAAGAAAGAGAGGATTAACCCTCTGCTACATTTGTAGAAAACCAGTACATCTTGCTAAGGAATTCCCTGGGAGAAGACCTAGTTGTCTTTGTTGCAAAGCTATGGACCATGAAGTATTGGATTGCCCTAGAATGATTACTAAGCTTGAAGGAATGAACATGAGACAAGAAAACCCTAAGGAATATCCATAAATGGAAGAACCCTAGAAAGAATCAGAGAAAGTATTGCTATAGATAAAAGAAACCCTGAATGACCACTAACATGTTAGTTTATCAGAAATATTCAAAGAAAAAGAATTCCTTGAAGCAAGAATAGGAGACTTCAACATTGACTGTGTTCTAGATGAGGAAACACGGGAGAATGTCATGACAAAAAGAACTTGGGAACTTTTAGGGAAGCTTGCTATGACTTCTTCATTGGGAGGACTAGGTCTATTTAGAGGAAAGTTGATAAACCTATGTGGAAATATCACCCAGATATCTATGAATACTAATGGAACTTCGACAGAGGAATATTTTGAGAATATTAAATTTATTGAGAACCACACCCCATTTACCATGTTACTAGGAAAACCTTGGATTGAAAGAAATCAGGCTAGAAGGCAAGAAGAAGAAGAAGTTTTAGCGCAGAATAAGCAAGAGTTAAAAGATTTCATAAATAGAAGGATCGCACACTTAATTGAAGAATAAAAGAACATATCGAATATATTTAACACCCGAGACCCAGATGTCAAAGTTGCAAGAACACTAGAAGACCCACAGAATATTGAAGTACCTATTCCAGATAAAGAAGAAGTATCACCCTCAACTCTTAGGAAAGAATCTCAACAACGCGAAGTAATTATGCCAAAAGAAGATAAGAATCAGGATGGAAAAAGGCAAACCGAAACAAATCTCACTGAAAAGAAAGCTAGAAAACTAAGTAAGAAGAGAGCTAAGATCGACAATTTATATAAGGTTCCAAAGGGAACTTCGCAAAAGGAAAATGTGCAAAATTGGAGCTTCGCTGGGATAACAGAGCAGTGTCACATGACACTTCACCACAGCGAAGCAATATAACCGTTGGGACCAATACAACCATTTGGCCGACCCTCCGGACGGGTAGAAAGGAATTTATGGTTCACCACCAGACCGTTGGACCGCTCCATAACTGACAATACAGAGTTAATGAAGGCTTCTCGACCGTTGCAAGCAATTTGTTGCCAAGTTATCTATTTATCCCGTCGCGCCATGCACCGAGAACACTTTTGATAATCATGAATTTCAGCCTGCAGACTTGTTGATTTTATACAATGATCATTGCATTATTTCCTTCTATCCTATTGTAGTGTCTAAGTTACTCCTCGAACCCAAAGATTTCCAACCCCGAGCATGTATGTCGGATGAGTTCAACGCAGTAGAGAGAGTTTTCGAAGAAGTTCTAATTGACCTGATGACTGAACGAGTCATGTCGATGTATATAGGTGTACAAGCATCATCGACGAGAGGACTGCAAGCCTCTCCGTCGACTTCTCATCGATCGGGGACATCCCGACCATCAGTAGAGAAGAGAACCAAGCATAAAAATGACCTAGTAAACGCGAAGTTGATTCCATCCATATTGCCCGAATACATCCCGCCTCTGGATGGCACAGTGAATTGTGATAGTGTGCCAAGATACTTCAAGTACACTATGGTCACTGCGTACCTCCTGAAGGGGATACACACAATTCGAGCAGAGAAGGAAAATATCACAGTGTTGAAGTTCGACGACTTCAACCTCAGAGATCGAAAGATATATGGTATGCACGTCCCATACAAGTACCTAACCAGAACTAAAGAGAAGAACTCGAATATCATCCCTCAATCATGGATGATGAACCTCGCGCAGTCCACCCTGTTGAATGTCATGAAGATCCCACACTTCGGAAGACACTAGGAAGTCAACGCATGTGTCAAGAGGCTATTGTTGTGTTACCATGGTGGCTACTTATGGATAGACTACTGCATTACAGTTGATCCAATGCTGATCCATAAGATCACAGGACTGAGTATGCAAGGACCCGACCCGCAGGAATTTTATCTAGGAAAAGACGCAGATCGTGCACTTGCACAGAAGATCAAGGATACATATGGCGATGTTGAGAAGGGAACAAGAGGTTACAAGGTATCTTCCATCTAGAGTGGCACAGTGCACCTTGGATGTCAACTGATAGCTAGAAATTTAGTAAGGAAGAACCGACCTATGCAGTTCACCGGCTTTGTTGTTGACCTCGCAGGGAAGTGCGCGAAAGGCCTACAGATGAATTGGGCAAAGTACCTAGTTAACCAGTTGGAACTAGATTGCCGAGAAGCACAGGATCAAGGTTATGAATTTAATTTTAGCTAGCTCCTGGTCCTGAATGCATTTGTTTCCTGGGAGATGCCGGAAGGAGCAACCTTCCCTGACATAGAGCCGTTCGAACCGCTTGCCATGAAGTTCTCTACCTTGTGGTATTCCACTGATATGAGAAAACAATGGCAGTCAAACATTGTGTTTCATACATACTACCTCCAGCTAAAGAGAGCCATCGAAGCCGAGCCTCGCATGACTCCAAACACCCTAAAAAGGTTCTGACTACTAATGAAGTTCAGCGCAAATCAACACTTTATATACATTACAATGCAAGCAGATGAACATCAAGAGAAGCTCCAGTCATATTACAAACTTACAGAAGAATACCTTTAGGAGATCACCAAGGAATGGTTCGCTGACCTCCTTATCCCCACCAACCCCATAGAGATATCTGATATTGACAGCCTAGAGGACACTCATAAAGAACATAATACACTAAGAACCAGTAGATAGAAGAAGACTGAGGAGGTCCAAAATGTAAGAAACACCTCAGTGAAGACTGCTTCCATGTCACCTGACTGAGGGGGTGGTGATGAGGTAGAAGCTTAACAAAGACTAGGCAAAGTAACACCACCCAGAGACGAGGTTGACCCTTTGAAGAAGAGGAAGGTTTCCACCCCAAAACCTTCTTCCTGGAAGAAATCAAAAGCCTCCATGACCAAGATGCAAACTCTCCTCACCTCCGATGACTTTGACTTCATAATAGCCTCCCTGGACGATGCTTCACTGGAGATAACAGAGAAACAAGGAGAAAAGTAGGAAGAAATGTATGATAGGATTGAATTCGAACTCTGAGGGGTATAGCAGGCTCTTCAGTCCAGTCACGTAGTCTCCATTGCGCCTCTTCCATTAGGAGAAATAGAGTTGGGAGATGAGCCAACCCAACTCCGCTGACTAGCTGAGATAGTTGAAGCTCGCCTTCGACGAGCACAAGAGGAAACACAACCAACCACCCAGGCTTTGATGCAAGTGCAAGGAGTATTTGTAGAACAACGTCGAGCTACAGAACAAGAAAAGATTGCTCTCCAAGCAAAGTTTGATGAAGAAACAACACATCTACAACAAGGAAAAGAACAGTTGCTCACGGAGCAACTCGAAGTGAAAGAAGCGGCCATTAGATCACTTCTCTCTATGACAGTCATAGAAATAAAAGCAAAGGATTGAGTCAAGCAGCTCACAAAATTTATCCAGTAGTTACAGCAACGCATCACAGACTTAGAGCTTTGCGCAATACCCCATAGGATGTAAGGGATCAAAGAGAAGCAATTGCTTGAAGCCTAGTTGAGAGAATAAAAGACCTTGATATGGAATGTAAGCAACTTACTGATCACAGTGCCCAAACCTATGAGAAACTCACTAAGAATCCATAACTGAAGGCACTGGAGTCGCAGCTCCAAGAGGTGAAGTGTCAAGCTTAAACTATACAAGTGCAACTGAAGCCCCTGTCAGTTGTGGAAAGAATGAAGTGATCCCAGGAGTAGTGCACCACCCAGTAGTAGATCTACACTATCCAGAGCAGAGTTATGGAAGTAACTCAGAGGCTCCAACCTGTACAAGATAAGGATTACCAATTGTTTACAGAGGTAGAAGGCCGAGGAACAGAACTGGAGCAGGTTGTCACTACAGCTAAACAACACCTTGAAGGACCTGTCAACGATGCAGTCATCCAAGAGTTTTCTGAATAGGAGTCCAAGGCACAACAACAAGTCAAAGTAGCTCGAGCTATGCTTGAGTATTTTGAAGCAGAACTACCTAGATCAGAGTGACTCGGGATGAGTCACAAGTGAGTGTTGGGGGCATGTTGGCCCTTGACCAAGTTTTGGGAAATCCTTGGTCACGTTTTACCTATTTTGGGACTTTGACAGCCTATCGAAGGTGGAGCGTAAGATGAAGTAGAGACCACGGGATCTCGGCCCCTTTTTGGGATTTGGGATTATGTAATGGGTATGGGATGTTGGCGCATGGGTTTACCCATGTTTAGTCCTATTTTTTAAAGTATATATAGAAGACTAGGCGATGTAATGAGATAAGTCATAAGGGAATAGCTAAGTGATAAAGTTGGATCTATGTGATCAAGATTGTAAGTGATCTGTGCATACTATGTGAGACTTTCATAGCTAAGTGCAAGTCATTGTAAGAGGTTGTGGAAGGTTGTGTGCTTAGATCTACTCGGGGAAGGAGGATATACCGAGCTGCGCAAATGTCTTGTCCTATGCAGAGTAAGGTTTTGAGGCTCTGTGCATGTAACCTATTGAAGAATAAAGAAGAAGAGTTGGTGGACATAGCCCCAGGGTGGGGTGAACCACGTATATGATGTGTTTCTCTGCTTTATGAAATGTGTTGATGTGTTTATGTCTTTACTTGCTAAGTGCTTTGATATAGATAGATAGATCTATTTATTCTTTGTGCTAATGATGTATATGGATGTTAGGTCAAACTTTTATGAATGTGATGAGTGCTTGAATCTGCTAGATCCTATTTGTTCCTTCGTGCTAAGTGCTACTAGATGCCAGATCTGGTTGATTACTGCGTTGTACTGTGATTAGGGTTTAACTGCGTTGTAACTAAAGAAATGAATATTGATAAATATCACTGCTAAGTGATATGTTAAGAATTACAATCACAGATCTGTGTCCCAACTAAGGTTGCATACACTTGAGTCCTGCAACCACCCCTGCCTCTACCTCGGGTGAGACTTCATCTTCTTCACAGGTGTTGCCGAAAGGGCCAATAGTTAGGGTTTTGTTGGTGCGTTGTTGTAGCGCTGAACCCTAGGTCTGCCCCTGTGACAACACTAGCCAAGGCTAGTTATATTCCTGAAGTCTTTGATTTTAAAGAATTAGTTTCTTTGGTGTGCCAATCGATTCAAATTGAAGCATAGGATAATTCCAGTCCTTGATGAAGGAAGGAATCATATTCTTTTAACACCAAAGGTATTCAAGAAAATTATATAAATCCCCATCCATAATAAAACTGTGAGGCTTTCAGAAGCTTATTCTTATATGGACATGCAAGGTGGAATAGTGAATTTGTTAGGGAATGTTTTGGCATCGCCTGCAACAATGCCAACTTATACTACCCACATTGATATAGGATCATTGTCAGAGTTTTACTGTGACTTCTCTTGGATCTTCTCATGAGTGGTGGGACATGATTCCACATCCTACATTCCAAGGTATGTTTTGTATGTTCTACACTTTTCCATTCAGATGAAAGTAGTGTTAGAATGGGAAGTGATACAAATTGTTGAAAATCAAATGTTAGTAGAGGAGTTTTCCCAAGAGGGGCCAATATTTTTTGAAGACTAGTCCATACATTTTCACAATACCAGATACAATAAGAAAACAAAAAAGGTCCAGATAGAAAGCAATCGTGTCAAAGATTAAAAGGTCAAAGAAAAGTAGAATTAAAAAGTAGATGTTTTAGGAATTAGACCTTCTTGGATACTCAATTTACATCTCACCACTGGAGAATATTTGGCACACTCTATCACATAACGAGAATTATATAATACTATATTGAAGAAAATATTAGGTGAGCTAGAGGATGCTCTGATCCCAAGACCATTGTTTGCAGAACCATTATCAATTATGGTTCTAGAAACAACTTCACAAGATACACCAATAAAATCCTCCAGAGTTAAAAAGGATTCTAAATTGATAAGTGGTGTCAAGATGTACATTGGAGAGAACATAAATAAGAGGCTCAATATAATTTTAAAAGCATGGAAAGTAGGTACTAGCCTAAGTATTCTAGCACAAATAATTTCTGCTCTTACTACATTTCTACTACATGACCTGGACAATGATGAGTACTTTCATAAAAGTTCTTTGAGTACATTTGTAGCCTAAGCATCAAATATGAGTGACTATAATAGGAAGTACTAGGATTTTCCCTAGAATAATTTAAAGAAACATATTAATGCGGGATGGCTCGCAAGGATTGAGGTATTGCGGGAATTAATTGCAAATTGTAAGAATATTAAAGAAAAAAGAAGTGATGCATTTTTTAGATCACATGAAATATTTAAGGAACTTGAGGGCCCACCATTAATTAGAGAATCAACAATGTTAACCAAATAAAAATTGGAATTTGAGTTAAATATACTCAAGATTTCATAGGGTGGTGATTTTGATGATCTTACTAATTTCCCCAAAGAGGAAATAAAATGATGGTTGGTTAATTTTGTTAATGATAATGAAGATCATCTAAAAACTGTACAAGAGCTATACTCTAAGTGCAAGGATATTGAGGATGAACTATTTTCCTTTAAAGTAAAGAAAGACATAATAGTCCCACTGTTAAAGGAATATATCGAAAATTGGCTCAAGAGTTTGTTGAATGAAATAACCAACCCTCAATAAATGTCAAGAAGTAGTTGCACCGAAAAAGGTTCGAGTTCCAACTATTTATTTAGTTCCTTAAAGGGATTAAGAGGAAGAGGTCCATCCATCAAACCCATTCTCATTTTGTGAATACATATTTCCTTCGAATATTTTTCTTTCTTTTCATATCAATATGAAATTACCCAACTTTATGAGTTTATTGTTTACCTATAAAGCCGATCCCTTATTGTTTTTTTATTTTTTCTTCCAGGCCATATCTACTATCATAAAGTTCATGGGAGCTCCATCCAAGTCCATTGAGGACAAATACATTTCATTTATCATTTAAGTATCATGAATATTATGTTGTTCTTTTAATGCATGCATTTTATTCGAACTTGAACAACCAATTTGTAATATTCTTTTAAATACTCTTACAGAGAGCTATTTGTGGAGATCATAAATTTTGTGATTTATTACTTTTATAAAATCATGGGATCTCGAGTATGTNCAAGGATTGAGGTATTGCGGGAATTAATTGCAAATTGTAAGAATATTAAAGAAAAAAGAAGTGATGCATTTTTTAGATCACATGAAATATTTAAGGAACTTGAGGGCCCACCATTAATTAGAGAATCAACAATGTTAACCAAATAAAAATTGGAATTTGAGTTAAATATACTCAAGATTTCATAGGGTGGTGATTTTGATGATCTTACTAATTTCCCCAAAGAGGAAATAAAATGATGGTTGGTTAATTTTGTTAATGATAATGAAGATCATCTAAAAACTGTACAAGAGCTATACTCTAAGTGCAAGGATATTGAGGATGAACTATTTTCCTTTAAAGTAAAGAAAGACATAATAGTCCCACTGTTAAAGGAATATATCGAAAATTGGCTCAAGAGTTTGTTGAATGAAATAACCAACCCTCAATAAATGTCAAGAAGTAGTTGCACCGAAAAAGGTTCGAGTTCCAACTATTTATTTAGTTCCTTAAAGGGATTAAGAGGAAGAGGTCCATCCATCAAACCCATTCTCATTTTGTGAATACATATTTCCTTCGAATATTTTTCTTTCTTTTCATATCAATATGAAATTACCCAACTTTATGAGTTTATTGTTTACCTATAAAGCCGATCCCTTATTGTTTTTTTATTTTTTCTTCCAGGCCATATCTACTATCATAAAGTTCATGGGAGCTCCATCCAAGTCCATTGAGGACAAATACATTTCATTTATCATTTAAGTATCATGAATATTATGTTGTTCTTTTAATGCATGCATTTTATTCGAACTTGAACAACCAATTTGTAATATTCTTTTAAATACTCTTACAGAGAGCTATTTGTGGAGATCATAAATTTTGTGATTTATTACTTTTATAAAATCATGGGATCTCGAGTATGTTTTGAAATAATTTAAAGTTGTCTGTTTTGGACCATAAGTTATCTTTTGTCCTATATATCTTGCTTCTAAGATCTCTTTCCCTTACTCTATGAATGGATTTGATGGAATGGATATATCATATAGTTATTTTGTACATTTTCAATTTAAATCATTATTCTACTATTGTTTTACAATCCTTGTGTCATTTTTTTCCCACCTATTCTACTCTCATGTGTCGATGCTTTGAAAGTTAAATATATTATTTTGAATTGTTGAATTTAAAAAATTTGAGTGAGATAGAGAAGTACCACCTCTATAAAAATGAAGAGCGGATCTTGATCAAAATATCATAATAATTTTGGACACGGTTGACTCTTGTCCTTATCTGGAAAATATATCGACATAGACCAACAATATTTCTCCCCACAATGCCATCACTCCATCTTCCATCTAGATTTGATATGCCCTTCTTATACTTTCCACAATTCCCTTGGCTCTTTCATCTCTCCCTTTGTCTTCCCCTATTATTCACAATCAAAGCATTACCTAATGTCTCACTTGTGTTTTTTCTTTTCATTTCCTTGCTAAGGATAACACCAACAACATCATAAAAAATTAAAGTTTTTGAACTAGAGACAAAATTAATCACACACATGACCAAGCCATTCCATCTTTTCAGAAATGAGCACAAAATAAAATAAAAAAAACCATGACCTCATCATCAAAATTTACTCCTACAGAAATTAACTAACCAATGAGTGTGTTAAAATCATTTAAATGATCATTATTAGATCCACCTTCTCACATCTTCATATTAAATAAACAATTCATAAGGAATACCTTCTTGAAGGGCGAGGGTTTTTCATATAATCTATCCAATTCCTTCATTAACTTTGATATCAATATATGTATTTTTATAGAATGATCTCAATAATAATCACCTAGAAAAAATAAATAATAATTTTGATAAAATAGAAGTATTCTCAAATATGTATATCAATATATATTTCTATAGAGTGATCTCCATAATCATCATTGAAACAATTAAATAATAATTATGATAAAATAAAATTACTTTTAAATATTCAAAATTAGTATTCTCTCAAACAATTAAATATTCATTGTCCATTAATTTATTTTAATTAGAAATCACTCAAACAATTAAATATTCATTGTCCATTAATTTATTTTATTGATTTAGATATATAACTTATAATATACCTTTACAAATAGGAGGCACAAGGAGAAGTATGAGGAAACCCTAATCTTTGAGGAAACCCTAGCACGTCATCTGCCTCTAGTTTTCACTATGGCTGAGGAGAAATCAAATCCCCCAAATTTTGAAGATGACATCACGACATTCAAGTAGCTCGTTGGATCTCTGGGCAATTCCTCTGCGAGACCCATGCACACCCAGTTTGTCAAGAAGTTGGATCTGATCCTATAAGTTCCAATCCCACGTGTCACAACAAGAAGGAAATCCCTATCCTTTGCCTCCAGGGCTCTCATAGGGAATTGCATTGGTCTTTGGCCCTCCCCTTGACAAATCGAACTTTGGATTGCACGGAACTGGAAGCCTTTGATACAAGGAAATATGAACAATTTTTTTTTTGGTAAGTGTTTCTACATATTTTATTTCGAGCTCAAAGAGGATATGGATCTCATTTTCCGCAATGGCCCTTATTTCTATGGCTCCAGAGGACCGTATTTAAATAGATGGACACCGAATTTTTATCCAGAGAGTGACATTCCCACAATATTTCTTGTGGGGGTTTGCTCCCCAATATTCCCTTCCATTGCTGGGGGGATGAGGTCCTTTCAAGTATTGAGAACTCTCTGGGAAAATACATTGACAGAGAAGAACCCAAATTTGGGATGTTATCATGTGCCAAAATTTGTGTAGAAGTGGATCTGGAAAAAGGCCTTCCCAAAGCTATTAAAATCAAGTTAGATGACTGGATCCATATCCAAAAATTGGATTATGAGTAGCTCTCGTTCAAATGAAAAATGTGTCACGAATATGGACACTTTGCATGAAGTTTCCCTAAGAGCAAGAAAGTTCAGGAAACTATAGAAGTCAATGAAGAAAAAGGATGGAAGTCGGTAAAAAAATAAGGTGAATGCAGGAAGAAACAATGGGGTAAAGAATAGTTCAGCAAACCCAAGAGGACCACAATTGAACAATGAAGCGGTCTCAAAATCGAATGCTTCGAAGAGAATGGCCCCAGTGCATCATGCAAATCCTCCCTTGACCTCACAAAACCAATACAATATACTGGGAGAATCATCTTCAGCTCGAGAAGACATACTAGAAATAACACCAAATCAACAACCCAAAGTCGCTCAAGCTTCACAACCTATCCTGCAAGAAACCATAGGACCAGGGAAAGACTCTGGAGATGAACAAAATTTTCAAGAAGCTCATCGGAAAGTGGTGCAAGAGATTGAACAACCAACCCATTTTGAGTGAAACCCTTCCAAGGGCACAGTAAAGCAAGAGCCGGAGGAGAGGGAAATAGTAATGGAAAATACACACAAATATGGAAGGCGAAAAAATAAGGACCTATGAGAAGACACTGCAAACAAAGAAAAACATCAGGGAAAGAAATAGTCCATTGACATCTCTATGAGCAATGTCGGGAAAAAAGGAGGAAAGAAAGTTCTATACCCAACCGTCCCTAGTGTATGGACCTCCTCCGATTCTCGTCAATGAAATTCCTCTCCTAGAGTTGCAAAGGCTTTGAAAGTACTGTCAAGGTAGAATCCCTCAGATATATTGTTTCACTTGAGAATCCCTCTGTAATCCTCCTCCAGGAGACAAAAATGGAGGAAAACGTGGAACTGGAAAATGTGAAAAAAGATTTCAAAAATAGCAATGGTTCATCCATCATCTCAAATGGAGCATCAGGTGGCATCCAAACCATATGGGATGAACAACTATGGAAACCTGAGGTAATTTCTCGAGAAAACCACTGGATCTTAACAATTTTAAAAAACAAAGATTCAAATTTAAGATTTTCCTTTACAAATGTTTACATGACTAATCGATATTCAGAAAAAACTAGATTGTTGGTCCTATTTTTCTGCGCTAAAAGACTCTATAGACCTGACCACAATTATAATTGGATGGGACTTCAATACTCATTTACATCAAAGAGAAAAAAAGGGGGTAGCAAGGTCCGTGTTCCCTTAAGTGAGAAACTTTCAGACCTTATATCTACTTGGGACCTCCAAGATATCAAGACAAACAAAGGAAAATATACTTGGAACAATAGAAGGTCTGGCCTCAGTCACATTGCAGCAAGGCTAGATCGCTTCCTCATTAGGATTGATTTCCTCCTCTCCCCCTTTGATCTTGATTCTTGCATTATCCCCTTTTCCCACTTTGATCATAAACCCATATCCCTCTATTTTAGCACCCCTCTCAATCTTGGCCCCATTCCCTTTCTCTTTAACCCCATTTGGTTGGACACCTCCTCTGTCTCCTCTCTCATTTTTCAGGCTTGGTCTACACCATTCTAGGGCTCCCCAAATTTTTTCTGGGAAAGAAAACTTAGGGAAATGAAGTTGGATTTAAAGGAATGGGATAAATCCTCCTATGCTCCTCCATCCCAATAAATAACAACCAGGGTAGAGGATCTCACTGCCATCCATAAAATAATAGAAGATGAATATGTCTTAGAAGCATTGTTAACCCAAGAAAAAGAGGTGCATCAGTAGTTACACTCCACCATGAGAAAATAAGAAGAGAATTGGAGGCTAAAATCGAGGAGACTTTGGTTGAAATATGGAGACTCAAACACCTCTTTCTTCCATAAACAAGATCAACAGAGAAAGAAAAAGAATACAGTCTCCAAAATCCAAACAGACTTGGGGCAGACTTTTCAAACCCCGTATCAGATCAAGGATGCAACAATTCAACACTTTGAAGCACTGTAGTCCCAAACAAATGATGAACATGATTCTTTAGCTACTCATGAAATGATAGAAAATATCCCTCAATGCATAATAAATCAAGTTAATTTCTCTCTCACAAAATAAATTTCAGAAGTAGAAATTGTGCAAGAAATTTGGAGTCTAGAACAAGATAAAGCCCTTGGGTCGGACAAATTTTCAATCAGATTTTACAAACACTTCTGAGATTTAATAAAGATAGATTTGAAAATAATGTTAAACTATATCTTAAGAAAAAAAAATAGTAGGTGGTGCAACAAATTCAACCTTCTCAACTTTAATCCACAAAGAGACAAATCCCTCCAACTTCTCGAGATTTCAGACTATCACTTTGTGCAATTATTTCTACAAGGTCCTCACAAAAATAATAGCAAACCCATTAAGTCATATTTTCCCAAGATAGTCTCAGATAATCAAGGTGGATTCATAGAAAACAAACAAATCACCAAAAATATAGTTCTAGTACAGGAGGTGATTCACTCAAGCCGAAGTCGCAAAGATAAAGGCATGGTAATAAAGCTTGGCATGACAAATAACTTTGATTGTGTCAAACATTCATTTCTATTTTCTTTCCTCGAGGCTTATGGATTCTCGGAGGCATTCATTGATTGGATCAAAGCATGCATAGGATCCCCCTGGATTGCCCCTATGATCAATGGGAGTCCAACCCACTTATTTAAATCCAGCAAAGGGTGGAGGCAAGGTTTCCCCCTTTCTCCTTATCTTTATATTCTCATGGATGATTCATTAAGCCAAAAATTAGAATTTGAGCGTCATCTTGGAATATTACTAGGCATTCATATTACCCGAGTGTTGGCAGCCAATACAATTTTTTCTATTTCCCTATAAGCTGCCTACACCTAAGTCTTCTGAACTTCAAATCGTCGTCGCATCTTGCAAACAGATGATAATTTCATTCCTTGCGACGTTTGCAAATTGGTCTCCATTTGGTTTTCACGACTGCAAGCGTGAAAACTCCTCTATCGTTCTTTGAACTATTATGATCTTTTATCAATATTTTGAGTGGCACTTACCTTTGGCATTTATCATTAAGTGGCTGAAGGGATTTTCGAGCTATGCTTGTTTGCCTATTATTACTTTGATTGCGCAACTGGATTTTATTAAACTGGTAAGGCATTGAGCATGAACATTTATGTTTTTTGAAATTTGCCTAGTCTTTGAATTACATAGGGGTCATGGTTTATTTTTGTTTTCATATATATGATGTGATCCTTATTATTACAGCTCTTGGCTTGAAATCGATTGTCACAATGTTTCAAAACCTTTGATCAAGCATTTATGCAATGGAACGTTGGTTAAAACATTTGGGTTTTTTATTTCACATTGAATATTCATGGTTTGAAATATTACAATGGCGCGTTGATATATTACTCATCGTTTAATTCTTTGGTTATACGAATGATATGGTTTTATGTTATGATTGATTGAACAGAGTATTAATTGGCGGTTGTACTGTTTTCATTACTATTATGCATGGCAGTGATTAATCCCACCACCCTCGCATGCGTTGTAACACCCTATTTCCCCCAGATTGTAAATATAACTGAACTGGCCAAGGACTATGGCAAAACTCATAAGTATGAATATGTGTTGTAAATGGACCTGCAGGAAGAGGTCAATGAATGTAAATGATAGTTTGAATTTATTGCA
>ML810082.1:15003-27682 GCA_009831015.1 Picea engelmannii
TTTTCATTGAGTTTAGTTTTGTAAACCCACTTGACACCAATACTCTTCTTGTGAGTTGGCAAATCAACAAGATCCCATGTCTTGTTCTTCTCAATGGAGTCAATTTCTTGGTTCATGGCTTGAACCCAATGTGGCTCCTTAGCGGGTTCCTTAAAAGATGTAGGTTGACATGACATTAAAGCAAAAAGATTGTGCTGTTCAAAGTCATCCAACTGCTGATGGATTTCTCTCAAACTTCGAGTTCTCTGATTTTGTGGTTCAGAGAATGATTCTCTACTGGAAGTTGAGTTATCTTGAGATTTTTCAGGTTGTCTTTGTACTTGCAATCTTGGAAGAGTAGTTTGAGGTACTTGCTGTTCTGAATTTTTTGTGTTTTTAGAACTTGGTAGCAATGGATTTTGATTGTCCATCTGCTGATTTTCTGAATCATTCCAGAATTGATTTTCCAAAAATTTTACATCTCTGCTGAGAATTAATTTCCTGGTGATTGGATTGTAAAGCATGTAAGCTTTAGATGTTTCACTATATCTAGTGAAAATACATTTCTCACTTTTATCATCGAGTTTCTTCCTTAATTCTGAAGGTATGTGAGCGTATGCTATGCATCCGAATGTCCTTAGATGCGCTACATTGAGCTTTGTTCCACTCCATGCTTCTTGAGGAACTTTCATCTTTAGACTTGTGGTTGGTGATCTATTCAAGAGATAAACTGAGCATGCTACTTCTTCAGCCCAAAACCTATTTGACAAATTTTTCTCTTTAAGAAGTGTTCTTGCCATATTCATTATTGTCTGATTTTTCCTTTCAACCACTCCATTCTGTTGTGGAGTATACCTGGTTGTTGTTTGCATGATAATGCCATGTGATTTGCAGAAATTTGCAAATTCTCTGAAGTTGTATTCTCCTCCTCCATCTGACTAGAGTGCTTTGATATATTTGCCACTCTGTTTTTCAGCTTCTTCCTTGAATTCTTTGAATTTTGTAAATGTTTCAGACTTGTGTCTGAGAAAATAGATCCACATTTTTCCGTTGAAATCATCAATAAATGTTAGAAAGTAAAAACTACCACCTATTGACTCTGTTTGCATTGGTCCACATAGGTCAGTGTGAATAAGTTCAAGATGTTGTTTGGCTTGATTTGATGACTGTGGAAAACTAGTTCTCTTATGTTTTCCAAGTATGCAAGATTCACATGGGGGAATTTGCTCTTTAAAGATAGGAAGACCTTTGACCATGGAGTTCTTCTAAAGAAGACTTAGAATCTGAAATGGTAGATGTCCAAATATTCTATGCCAAACCATAGTTTCATTTAGGTTGGATGCAGTTTGTGCATATGGTTGACTCAGGTTTGCAGTTCAGAGTGTAAGGGGAAACATCCTATTTGGAGTCATATGGATTTCAGAAATCAATTTTCTGCTGGGGTATTTGTCATATATTTTGCAAGATGCTCCCTCAAAAAGTACCTTATAGCCATGTTCAATGAGTTGTCCTACACTTAGAAAATTATGTTTCAGATCTGGTACATGATAGACATTGTTTATGTCTTTCTTTACATTCTGTTTAGTAAGAATAGGAACAGTTCCTTTTCCTTGAACTTTGACTAAGTAATCATTTCCTAGTGTAATATCAGATGAGATTGAAGAATCAATGCATGAAAGTAATTCTTTGTTACCTATCATGTGATTGCTGCATCCATTATCCAGCAACCAGAGATCTTTAGGTTGTTCTTCAGTCTTGTGGCATGAGAGAAACATACCTCTTGAGGTGTCTCTCGTATGATTTGACACATGTGCTGTGCCTGAGAGCTGATCTGCTTGCTTCTCCCTGCATTTAGATTCATAGTGCCCATACTTTTTGTAGTAATAGCATTGTATGCTTGATTTCTCATTTTATCTTCTCCCTCTGCCTCTTTGAGGCTGGAAATTCTGATGTTGATTTTGTTGCTGTTGTCTTTGACCTTGGAAATTTTGATTCAGATATTGTTGTCTGTTACCTCCACTGGAGTGAGGATTACATTGATTGATCCCTCTTCCTTGGTGACCTCTGCTTCTTCCTCTGCCTTTCCCTCTGCTGAAGGAGAATTGAGTTTTGAAAGCATTTGAGATTGACTCATCTGTGAGATGCAGTCTAGTCTCATGTGTCACTAGAGAACCAATTAATTCATCTGTTGAAAATCTTGACAGATCCTTGGATTCAAGGATTTCTATTACAACCATTTCAAATTTCTTTGGTAAACTTCTGAGAATTTTCTCAACAATGCATTGATCAGTGATGGCTTCACCAGTCAATCTGATCTGATTCACGATGCCCATGACTCTGGTCATGAACTGATCCACATTTTCGGACTCTGTCATCCTTAAAGTCTCGAATTGTGTCCTCAAGGTCTGCAGTTTAACTGTTTTGACCCTGTCATTTCCTTGATAGGAAGATTTAAGAATATCCCAGGCCTGTTTGGAAGTACTAGCGCTTGTGATTTTTGAGAAAATCAAGTCATCCACAAAATTCTGAATCCATAATTTCGCTTTATTTTCTTTGTTCCTCAGTGTTGCCTGAGCAATTCTCTGTGGATTATTCATGGCAGAAAGGGCGGCTGGATCTGGTACCACATATCCAAGATGCACTGGCTCCCAACATTCTTGTGCTTGCAAGAAGGATCTCATTCGAAGAGACCAAAACTCGTAATTCTTTCCCAGAAGAATCGGACCCTGAGTTGGTCCTAAATTGCTAGACAACATATTTTTTTTTTTTGAAAGAAAACAAATCTCAGAAAAAAATAGAGGGAAATTTTGTATTTACCTCCAATCGCCGAAATACCGATTTGCCGATGGCCGAAGGGAGCTTATCGGCCTTGAATTGGCCTTTGTCACGGTGCAATGTGACCACGCGCCTTGATGTTAAAGTGCTATGAGATTTTCCGGTTCTTTGTCTTTCAAATTGCCGTAATGCGAAATTCGCCTTTGGACAATTCAACGGTCCAGATCTTCTTGTGATATGACGGTCCAGATCTTATTGGGATATCGCGAATCGAGACTTCATGAACCCTGATGACGAGCTCTTCTAACTCCTCGATTCCTCGATCTCCGATTTACCGATTTCTCGATAGGAGACTTTTTCCTTCGGGATATTTCCCGAATGCTTTGATCTCCACCACGCGTCCTCCTATGATGGATGGTCCTGATCACTTCTCGTGATTTCGATACTTCAACTGCTTCGTATGTCTCGTCTTCAGGATTTGCGATTTTTCGAATCCCGTAATGCCGATGCACTCTCCTATCAGGATTTTTTCGAAGGCCTCGATTTCTGCCACGCGTCCCGACAGATGGATGGCTCAAGGCTTCTTCGGGGTTTTCATCGTGGAGATTCCCGATCCCTTGTTTTGAAGAGATGACGTCAGCTGGGCCCCAAAACAGAGCTTTCCTCCTGTCGGGATTTCAGACTTCTCAGTTTCGAAATGCTCCTGTTTCTTGTCCTCAGGATTCATGAAACGCCGAATCCCGATGTGCCGATTGAATCTCCCTATTTTGCCCACGTGTCTCCTCAAGATGGACGGCTCCGATCGTTTACGGGGTTTTCACCATAAAGAAACCCGATCTCTTGTCCTCAGGTTTCGCGATTTACCGAATCCCGATGTGCCGATGGCCCTTTCCTTTTCGGGACTTTTCCCGTGTCCTTGGATTGACGCCACGCGTCCGCTCAAGATGGATGGTCCTCGTCGTTTCACGAGTTCGCGACTTGCGACTCCAAATTTCTCTGACAACTTGAAACCGCGATTGCCGAAACGTTGACAGTTTCCTTGATGTCCACCATGTGTCTGAACAAATGGACAACTGAGATCTTATCGCTATTTCGTGAATCGCGATTTCGCGAATTTAGAACTCTTGTTGCGACGGTCTTTCAAAACCGTGAATTCCGATATGCCGATTTGACGACACTTGGATCTGCTGCCACCTGTCCTCTGAGATGGATGACTCACAAGTCCTCTCGGGATTTCGCGATATCGCGTATCGGAGTTTTTGGAGTGCAATCACCTTTGCGCGTCCAACTCTTGATTCCCGATTTTGCAATGGGATAAGATCGACGACTCACGATCTTTCTCAATCCAATGGTCCAAAATGATTTGTGATTTCGTGATTCACGAATTCTCACAGCAGTCTTTTGACCTTTACACTTTACGAGTCAGCGAAATGTCGAGATCTCGCCACGTGTTTCTTGACAGACGGTCTAGATGATGTCGGGATTTCGCGACTTCACAAGTCGAAATTTCTCCTTGGCGCTCCAGAGGACTAAACCTCGTGCACCTTCTCGCTGATCCAACGGCTGTCGGTCCTCTGCGCAAGATCTAACGGCTGAAATTCTTTTTCCTTTTCCACTCTCTCTTCGTCCCTTCTGAACTGGTTTTCTGCTTTGGATCCATTCGCAGGATGAATCTTACGGCCTCAATGGCTGTTCTTTGCACATGGAATGCGTTCTTTGCTCCTGTGGAAGAAAGATTTGTGAATCTTTCAAAGATTTGAAAGAATTTCACGAATTCTTTGTTCACTACTTCAATCTTTGACAGATTTGAAGAATTCCTGCAATTCTTTAAACGCTTCTTCTTTCTTTAACAATCTTCCACGAACTTTCAAGCGTTGTACGCTCTTCTTCCTCTGCAATCTTCCTACGATGATCTTTTGAGAGTAGTACAGACAACTCTCCAAGCCTTGTGAAAAGTCTGTGTCGCGTGCTCTCAAGATCCGTGTAAGCTCTGTGCTGTGAGGATCATGTTGCTCTCCAGCCTGTGTGAAGAGGCTTACTACTGTAGCTCTGATACCATGATAAATTGTGAAGCAAGGAATGCAGAGAGAAAAGAATAGAACAGAAAACAGTATATTGGAATGTAAGAAGAACTAAAGAGGTTACAATGTAAAGGGAAATAGCTGAGCTAAATAGGCTCAAGCAAGACAAAAATAGAAAGTACAGCTGTCCAGTACAGCTGGCAGTGTACAGTCAAACTGTTGAGGTTACATTATATTTAACAGTTTCCTCATGGTATCAATCCAGTTTTCGAATGCTTTGGCGATCTTATTAATAACCACTTTCTCTATGGTCTCTGTGTTTTTAACCGAGCACACAATCCCATAGGTTCCCTTCCGAATGGGATTGATGGGAATATAATTAGTGTATATCAACAACGTGTTTCTCCACATGAATAGTAGTGCTTGCCCTCTGCGGTAACCCCACTGGGAGGATCTACCTTGATGGCCATCCCCTTATCCCTCCAATCAAAATTATTAAAACCCAAATTACAAACTAACGAGATAGATACTAAAAAAATATACTCAAAATAGAAGAGAAAAAAGATGGATACTCTATCGTGTAGGCAGGATCCACATGGCTAAGTAGAAGAGAATGATACAATAACAGGGTAAATAATTGGGAAGTAACCAAGTTTACTATTGGGAACAAGTATTACGAGCGTGCTGCACCTATAACTCCAGAACAACGCAAGCATACTACAATCTAAGTAATATTGGGTTGAGGATTACGCTACCCTAAGGTAGGGTTGGTTGGTAAGACATATTCGCCGGCGAAACCTTTAGTGGAAGCGACAAAATTCTGATTTGTCAGAATATCTATTTTCATAACAATTTACCAATATTCAACGAAAACCACACCAGAACTCGACGAAGATATTCAGTACCTCTCTTCGACAGAGAAGACATATTTACTTTGTTGTTTTTTATTCGAACTTCCTGGAACTAATCACAAATATTATTTGGAAAAGAATAATATTACAAAATTTTGTTTTCACACATGAACTAATCTATTCCTTGTAACTATTTACGTATATCCATTTCTTCAATCATAAATAACTGGTAAATAGACATATATATTGTACAATGACAATGTATCATGATCAATACACTTATCTAATACATATTCAATAAATCTGAACACCAAGTGAACTATCGATGAACATTACAATATTGATAAAAATAATTTTGATAGAGTATTCGATGATTCAAAGAACAATAAAATAACCAAATATTAAATAACGTAACCAAGATGGATGGTAGGTGAGGATAATCTTCAGCTTTAAAGATAATTTTCACAACATCCCCTCCACTTGCTAATTCAAGTGACTACACCGGTACCTCCCAGCCAATGCTAGGGGTACTCTTCTTCCCCCTTAGCCCCTCGAGACGCAAAGAGGTCACACACAAAATTTCAGAAACTATAGCTCAAGTTTTCCCTCGCAAGGAGAGGCTTCCACCTCTTTGCAAATCTTGCAGCTCAACTCACAAAAGTAAACTATTCATATGAAAATTTGACATCATTTTAGTCATCCAACAATAAGGTCCTTTCCTCTTTACTCTTCCTTTTTTTTATAAGAAACATTTGTCTTGACACTTGTCAATTCATGCATAATTAAATAATTTTTAACAATTAAATTAGAGATTATTCACCCTCAACACATGTCACACTTCCTCAAGTTGCACATCCTTTCATTTCTTTTAATTAAATAAATTTTGAATTTTTCCTCACCTCCTCAATTAGTTCCTAGATTTTCTCCTAGTTGTCCCTTAATTAAAAAACTCTCCTTTATCGTGTCTCTTAACTAAATTCTAGTTGGAGTTTTAATAGGACTCTTCTCTTAGTTAAGATTTAGAGTCTAGATTGAATTAGGATTTTAACTCTATGTTGATAACCCATTCTCTCATGAAATAATTTCTATTTATTAAAAATATTTTTATTAATTTCATACACACATTATGCACATGTCTTAATTTTTATTCTCCCTTTTCTAGATTTTAATTAGTCTAATTTCCCTTAGACCCCTTTCTATAAAATTCATCTAGGAATAACAATTATACTTAATTATGTTTCTTGTTTCTTAATTAATATAAAATTACATTCTCCTTTCTAACAAAATCTAAGTATTCATTTTATCCTCTAAAGCCTTCTAAATTTTTATTAATTTATCTTGATGTTACAATTTCTTTATTTTGCATTTTAGATTAATATGTGACGTTCCCTTCAGGAAACACATACGTTCTCCAAGGGTGCCACTCGCCATTTGAATTTGCTTGGAGGTTATATGACGTTTGGAGTCAATACTCCACTTGTCAACCTTGTGTGAGACTAAGGGATTACTGCAGAATAAAGAATCTACATTATTGCATGCCCCTCGGAAATCCTCATGAGAAATTGTCTCAGTATTCCCTCATTGTATCCTGAACCTCTCAAGTACAAGGTAGTCGTTAACCTTCAGTTCATGTCATGACGAGAGTGCTAGTAGCTTGTGACAGGGACAATGTCACACCTCTCCCTCATCTATCTAATATCTGTGTATGAACCCTTTACTCCATATTTGTTTCAAATTAGCAAGAGTCACCATGCTTGCATCCACTGACAAAAATACTATAATTAAAAACTCTTTATACATGAAATTCATAACTAAAATTTATCATCATAACATATTCGTGATAAATCAATTACGCATAATCAAAGTCAATAGTCCACACCCTAACTCAATTCAGAGTCCAATGAATTATGTCGATGCCATTAGCATCCTCTTTGTGTCATTTTTTCTACACACTCAGGAATCATCATCATAATATATGTCAATGCTATACATCAATATAATTAACATATCAAATTTCAACATTTAATTATAGCATAAAATTTAACTCATCAACCAAATCATAAAATCATAAAGTATCATGTTTAGCTGGATCACTTGCACGCAAGTGTCCTCAAAGACTAATATATGTTATGAAAATGTAGTCAGTGAAAATCTGGATGTTACATACACCCCCTCTTGTTTTAAAGTTTGTCCCAAAGTTTGTAGAGTATAATAATGAAAGCAATAATATAGTTGAGACTAATATATCTATCAAGCTTTCAAAATAAATATGGAAATTGTTGATGCATCTCATGTGTGTCCTCCCAAGTGGTGGAATGTGGACTATAATTGTCCCACTGGACCTTGACCTGATCGACCAATCGACATCGTAGTTGTCAAGTGAGAGGGTATAAAATGAAGATTGGTTCTGTTACGAGAGAACCCTCGTCCAATACATGCAATGAACTCAAATCAATAACATATGATGGATCTAAAATATAATGTTGTAAAATTGAAACATGAAATACATCGTGCATATGCTTCAAAGAATTAGGTAAGGCTAGTTGGTAAGCCAAGGGTCCTCTCTTTTCTACCATTTCAAAAGGTCCCACAAACCTTGGAGAGAGTTTAGTGTCGTTTCCAAACTTAATTGAACTCTTATGCAACTTCACCCGCAAAAACACTTTATCACCAAATTCATAACTACGATCTATATGATGCACATTCACATAAATATTTTGTCGGTCTTGCGCTTCCTTAGTCCTTTCCCATATGGTTTGCATATGATCTTCCATTTCCTAAATCATTTCTGGTCCCACCAGGACCCTATCTTCTAGTCGATCCCAACTCAAAGGTGTCCGACATAGTCATCCGTATAGAAACTTAAAAGGTTCCATATTTATCGAACTCTGATAATTATTGTTGTACGCAAATTATACCAATGGTAAAAATTATTCCCATTGTTTATGTTGATCCATCACATACATTCAAAACATATCTTCTAAAATGTGATTCCTTCTTTCTATTTTTCCATCGGTTTCGGGGTGATATGTTGTACTAAAATTTAATTTCATGCCTAATTCCTCTTGGAAACTAGTCCAAAAACGTCCAGTGAATACCGATCCTCGATTAGGTATTATATTTTTTGGCACACCATGCAGTATTACTATTTCATTAACAAATTTTTTGGCTATGTCAGGTGCTTGATATATCGTATGGAATAAAATGTGCACTCTTTGTCAAAGTGTCGACAAATACAAAAATATAAATGTGTCTCCTTGTTGTCTATGGAAATCCAACAATAAAATCCATCGATATGACTTTCCATTTCTATTCAGGAATCACATGTGGTTGTAATAATCCCACTGGATGTCTATGTTCAACCTTCACCTACTGACATTCAAGACATTTCTCCACATAATTAACTATATCAGTTTCCATTCCCTTCCAAAATAATAGTGGTTTAAAATCTTCCTTCATTTTCGTGACACCACGATGGGCCATATACACTACTCGATGAGCTTCATTTAAAATAAAATTTCTCATTTTGTCATTTGGTGGTACACAAATTCTACTATTATATCTTAATATTCTGTCATTGTTCAAAGAATAACCCTCATATCTAGGTATCATCATGATATATTATCTGATATTGTCCTTTACTTCCTTGTACCAGTCATCATCAATCTGTAATGCTAAAATATTTTCCCGAAGATTCGTCTTTAGGGGTATTACTAAGAAAACACGAGGTCTTTGACTCAATGCATCTATTAGTCTATTAACTATTCCATTAATGTATGTGATTTCAAAATCATACTCACTTAAAAGTTTTGACCAACGTCTTTGTCGTACGTGCAAGTCACTCTAAGTAAAAATGTGTTGCAATCCACTGTGATCAGTTTTTAGTTTGAATTTACATCCAATAAGGTAATGTCTCCAAAATCGTAAGCCATAAACAATCACTAATAATTCCAAATAGTTTGTTGCGTATTTATCTTCATGTCTTCTTAGTTTCCTTGAAATATATGTGATAACTTGACCTTATTGCATTAGTACTCCTCCCAGTCCTTGGATGCGTCCATGCATACTAGAAAATCCTTTTCCATATATGGAACTTTTAATATTGATGTTGTTGTTAATAATTCCTTAAGCTTCTAAAATGCTTCCACACATTTCTTTGACCATACACGTTTCTTATTCTTCTTTTGCAATTCTGTAATTGGATTTGCTATTTTTTAAAATCCTTCGATGAAGCATCGATAGTAACCTACTAATCCCATAAAAATATGTATCTCTTTAACGTTCATCGGTGTTGGCCATTCCATAATAGCCTCTACCTTCATTGGATCCACAATGATACCTTCTCCAGAAATGATGTGTCCCAAATAGTGAATCTTTTCATGATAAAATGAATATTTCGACAAATTTCCATACAACTTGTTTTCCTTTAAGAAATTCAAAACTAATCTTAGATGTTCATTGTACTCCTCTTTTTTCCGAGAGTAAACTAATATATCGTCAGGAAATACTTGTACGAACTTTTCCAAGTATTCTCTGAATACCCCATTCATTAAACTCATGAATACACCCTAGGCATTTGTCAAACCAAATGGTAATACAGTAAATTCGTAGTGTCAAAATCTTGTCTTAAATGTTGTTTTAGGAATATCTTCCTCTTTGATTCGTAATTGATGATATCCCGACCTCAAATCAATCTTTTGAAAAAAATGTCACCCCCTTCATTTGATCAAATAAGTCATCAATTCTCAATAATGAGCATTTATTCTTGATTGTGGCTTTGTTTAATTGATGATAGTCAATGCAAAGTCTCCACAATCTGTCCTTCTTTCTTACAAAGATTAATGGTGTAGCCCACGGTGATACACTTGGAAATGTAAGTCCCAAATCTAATAACTCTTTCAATTGCATATTTAACTCTTGCAATTTAGGTGTCGACATCCGATATGACATTCTCGCAATAGGTTATGTTCTAGGTTTTAAATCTATAGTAAATTTCAATTCCATTTCTGGTGGTAAACCCGATAGCTCTTAAGGAAAAAAATCAGCAAACTCCGATACTATTGGAAAGTATTCCAATATCTCCATGTCACCCTTTTCATTAAGAGATAATATGGAATACAACTTACATCCCTTGCGCATATTTTTCTTCAATTGTAGGGAAGTAATAAATCTTAGCGACACTCGGTTTTTCCTACAATTACTCTATTTTGTCCCAAATAATCAATTAAGCTTAATCTTTTCGTTTTACAGTTAAGTACTGCGTCGTGTGATTCTAACCAATCCATTCCAATAAAAATATCATAGGATGTCAAGGTTGTGACAAAAATGTTTACACTAACGATGAATTTGCCCAAATTAATTTTACAATCATTAACCTTTCCTCCAAATTTTTGTTTGGCTCCAGATGGCAACTCTACATATCTAAACTCGTTTTGTTTGACTAGCTTCACCTTTATTCTTTTGAGCAAAACACTGGAAATGAAACTCTCATTATCTCCTGGATCTATCAAAATAGTAAACTGTTGATATGATATTATACATGAATTCTCGAGCATTGTAGTGGATGCTTGGCCTCACAGTTATTCACTGCTGCATGAATTCTGTGGGTCTTTCCCAAATCTCCCACTATCATATGTACTGCTGATCCAACAAATATTTCCTTATCAATAGGAAAATCTCTCTGATAATGGGGATTTCCACAAGTCCAACATTTGTTCTTAGGGTCAGTGCTCCTAGTTCCAGAGGAAGAATCCGCTAGTCTAGTGTTCTGAGGCCCTTATTTGTTCTGTGGAATAGATCTATACTTTTGCTGCTACTGAGGACGATGTGGATGTTTTTATGGTGGTGATCTATACAGAGTCCAATGATTGGTATCCTGTCTGCGTGGTGTAGAAAATACAAGCCCTTGGGATGTATCATGGTTCCCAAAAGTATGTCTAACGGGTGTCTGCTACTGCGACGCTCTAAGTGGAATATGTCCTGTCTACCTGGAAGGAGTCCTACCTTGACCCCCATTATTCAACTCTTCTTCAACGATAAAATATTTATCTATTGCATTGTGCAAAGTCTGAGGCATTATAATCCTCCCCTTAGCATGAATGTTGAAGTTGAGACCAAAAACAAACTTATTAATCTTTAACTTTTCATTGTTTAGGTGCGAAGCATATCTGAGAAACTCCATAAATATATCCTCATACTTAGGTATTGTACGACTACCCTATCATAAAGTGTTGAATTCACTGAGATGGCACTCAATGAACTCATCAGATAGGTACCTCTCTCGGAATCACTCCTTGAAAAATTCCCAAGACACGTCTTCAATGACCATACTCAATTGTGGTAAGAGTGTCTTCCACCAAAGAAGAACACTCCCTTTCAGCTGGAAGACTGCCATGCAAAAGTTCAATTTGGAGGTATAATCACGCAATGCAAAACACATTTCCATATTCTCCAACCAAGATTTGATGGCTAAATCATCCATGGAACCCTAGAACTCAAGAAATTTTACCTTCTCGAGTTATCTATGAACACTACCACTAACTACAGGAGGGCGCTGCAAACCCTCATTGGGTACAGATTCCCTTCCCTCATCACGATCAAGGCAATTTATCAATGCCTTTGACATCCTTTGAAAATACCTCATCATACCCATGACATCGCCCACTGCAACATGCTCCTGCTCGGTAGTATCATCTTCTCCCTGTGTAGTAGATCCCTTGGGTGTATATGTACTTGGAGGAGACATACCTCTTCGTTCCGCACCCCGACGTCTACTTGTCCTCCGCCTTCTAACCATAATACCTGCCATAAAAAAATTTCAATTTATATTAGCGATATATATTAATGTAAACAAAATGCATTGGAAGTCGTAATGAGTCTGGTGTCGGAGAGTGGAACCTCACTATGATACCATATGTAACAACCACCCGAACTAAACATAAATGAGTAAGAAAAACCATAAAGTAAGTTCAACTTGATAAAAATAGAGTGCTTACAATTACACGCAAATATATATATATATATATATATATATATATATATATATATATATAT
>ML810082.1:41631-64846 GCA_009831015.1 Picea engelmannii
TTAGCTGAATAATAAGAAGACCGATACCTATGCTTGGTGGACGTAGCCCAACCTTTGGGTGAACCACGTAAATCGCTGTCTTTGTTGCTTGCATTTGTATTGTTTGATTCTTATGGTAATTGTGTTTTTCCGCATTGGCAATTGCAACAATGAGTTGTGCGAATTCATATGCACATGATTGTGCGCATCGATACAGATGGATATATTATAATACCCTAGTGTAGCGCTGAAGTAGTGGAAGAAATATCTGATTCCACCCGCTACCTCAAGCGGAACAAGCTATAAAATGCAATTGATACTAAGCAGATCATCAGAGCAGCGCAGTGCACCGAGATACGGACCAAAAATCCTTCGATCGATCATGGCTGCAAATAAGTTAATGAATGTTGTTGCTGTTGCTGTTTGCTTGATGCTCATGGTGAACGCAGTGTCGGCAGTAGGCAAAGCGAAATGCAAGGATAAATGGTACCCGAGATGCTATGGATATCAATATGATTGCCCTGCTAACTGTCCATATAACTGCGACATGGACTGCAAGACCTGCAAGACTGTTTGTCGTAAGTAATATTATTCATTACTATAATCTTTACTGCTTAATGAGATTATTGATATCGATGGTGGTGAATGTGATGCAGCTTGCGATAAGCCTGGAGGCGTGTGCCAGGATCCTCGGTTCATAGGAGGGGATGGCATTATGTTCTATTTCCACGGGAAGAGAGATCAGGATTTCTGCCTCATTTCCGACTCCAATCTCCACATCAACGCTCATTTCATTGGCAAGAGAGGCCAAGGAATGGCCAGAGACTTCACGTGGGTGCAGTCCGTTGGAGTTCTGTTGGACGATGGTCGGCAGCTCTACCTTGGAGCCAAAAAGGTAAGCACGTGGGACAATTCAGTGGACCAGCTGGCCATGGCCTTAAATGGCCAAACAATAACTCTTCCTCCAGGTGAGGGGGCTACATGGACAAGTGCCTCTAGACTTAATGTAACTCGTTCCGACCACGCCAATGCAGTGGTGGTTCAAGTGGAGGACAAGTTAAAAATTAGTGCTCGCGTGGTGCCCATCAGTGAAGAGGAGTCTCGAGTCCATAAGTACGGGATCATTACTGGGGAGGACTGCTTCGCCCATCTGGAGTTGAGCTTCAGGTTCTACTCTCTGAGCCCCAATGTGAGCGGTGTGCTTGGACAGACATATGGGGCAGAATACAGGAGCCCTGTGAAGATGGGGGTGGCCATGCCCATCATGGGAGGGGAATCCAATTATGCTACTTCCGATCTCTTCGCGGCAGATTGCAAAGTTGCCCGCTTCGCCTCCTCTTCTGACGATCAATATGCTATCACCAGTGCACTCGACTGTAACAGCGGGCGCGGCGGTGGTCATGGGATCATCTGCAGCCGTTAGGTGCATGACTATAATAATAATGGTGGTGATTTGGAATGTCTTTCCCATTGAAGCATGAATAATTCGTCATGGTGTGGTCTAAGCCAATGTTATTGTTATGTCACCTCATCATAATAATGGAGTAAAGTTATTATTCGTTTTTTATTATAATAGAGTAAAGTTCTTATTCGTTTTTTAAATTTTTGCTCGCCACTATCACTATATTAAGCAAATTAATTGGTTATTAAATTTCAATTTCACATTATTTAAATTATTAAATCCTACTTTTAGTGTAAAAATATGTTTGTGCATTTAGTTTTTCCTTGAATAACCATTAATCATTCTTCTTAGGAGTATGCTAACTAGGGAGCAATCTTCCTCCTGAGTGTCCTTAATCCGGCAAGCTCCTTGAGAGTGGTGGTTTGATGCATTTATTTATTGACTCACTCATATGGAAGTGAGTTAATAAATTCATTATTCTCATTCTCTACTAGGAACTCTGACATAAGTTCAACGAAGACTAACAACTTATTGGATTTGGCAGAAGAACAACAATTTGTTTGTTGTACTTCCCTCCAATTATTCACCAAGTCAAAACATACTAAAAAGGGTTAACGTTAGGGATGAAAGTCATTTTGCGCAATAGAATATAATGTCAGAGATGTTGAACAACATGAAATGTTGCTAAGGCTAGTTTCTCGATGTGTGAATACTTTAATTCAGGGGCTACCAAGGTGCGACTTAAATAATATATGACATGCTCTTAGATCTTATCATCCTCTTGAACTAAGACCATGTCGATCAAATATTCAGTTGTTGCCATATACAATAGTGAATCTCTATTATAATCTAGGGGGATAAGTAGGGGAGTAAAAACTAGATCTTTTTTCAATGCATCAAAAGAATGTTATGTTGACTCATCCCAATAAAATGGAACCCCCTTCTTCAATAGGTGCATACATCCTTTTGTGATATCAGCATAGTTCGATACAAAACGCTGAATGAAATTTTCCTTTCCTTGTAGGCTCTGAAGATGACGCTCTATGGACGGGGGAGGAAACTGTGTTATTACCTCAACCTTCAAAGGGTCAACCATGATCCCTTTAGTTGAAACGATAAAACCCAAGAGACACCTTGAAGTTACAAAAAATATGTACTTAAGTGGCAATCAAATTCGACAGTGACAACATCTCTCAAAGACAAGGAGGAGGTGTAACAAATGTTGCACTCTCTTGTGAGAATGAGTTGTAAGATCATCCAAATAAGCCTCCACTATGTGCTTAAGATTATGGAAAGCAAACAACATGACCCGTTGAAAAGTGGCTCCAACATTTTTTAGGCCAAAGGTCATCTTTTTGTATGCAAAGGTTCACCAAGGACAAATAAAAGTTGTCTTATGTTGGTCCTCAGGATGGATATGTATATGATTATAACTAGAAAATCCATCCATGAAAGAGAAAATTTCACTTCATGTGCATTCATCAAGAATTTGATTGATAAATGACATAGGGAAGTTATCCTTAGGATAAGCTTTATTCAAATCTCGTAAATACATTCATACTTGAATTATACCCTGTTTATTATCCACTGGAATGGGATTGGATACCCATTATATCAATGGGATTGGATAGATAAATCCTACTTTGAGCAATTTTTCTACCTCAACTTTGATCGTTGCTTCTTTTCTCGGGTTAACTAGTCATAGTTTATGTTGAATAGTTTTAGCATTTTCATGGGTTCAAATCTCATGTTTGAAAATTTGAGGATCTATGCCAAGAATTTCCTCATATGACCAAGTGAAAACATCATGAAATTCCTTGAAAAGTGTTGTATACTAACGAATTTCATCTTGAGAGTAGTTTTCCTTGATAAATGCATTTTCTATAACATCACGGGTCTTATAAATGTTGATCAGAATGGTCTCCAATATATTCACCATATTCCCCTTGGCATAGACATTGTGCTTTGCTAAGGGGTTCATCATCTGACCAACATTTCTACTCATGGCTGACCTAAATTCTTCTCTTTCCACATGACTGATCTTGGGGAGGAAATACGATCGATGATGCAAATCCTCCCATGGCCTTTTTGACCTAGTCATTGACTCTATAATAGCTTCATTCGAAGGCAATATGATATCAAGACAATCTTGGGAAGTTGAAGAATTCTAATCCGTGATGGGCTCTAGAAAATAATCGTCCTCCTTTGTCCATGAAGGAGTTTGATTTGAGTCTGCAATGGCTTGTTGTATAGCTTGGTAAGAGACCTTAACTATAGACAGTGGCATAGCCATCCCAACATGTGTGTGAGCTTCTACCAATTCACATGATGAGGGTAACACCCATGGATATTGCAGATAGGATGTTATGAATGAAGCAACTCGTGTAATGGAAGCCTGTGGACTCTACTTTTGATAGACACATGGGGTGGCACGAATATAAGACAACGATACTCTCAGTTTTCGACTTATAATTTTCGATCCATGGGACTTTGGATGCTAGATTTTACGTGAATCTAGAGCGATTAAAATCCATATGAATGATAGTTACAATCCTTCCCTCATGGGGAAAACGTAAAATTTGAAATATCGATGAGATGATGACCATTATCACATAAGTCCAACTCCTTCCCAATAACAAATTATAGTTGAGCAACACATCAACTACCTCTACTTCGATGGAAATGAAATTTCCTCCTAACTAGACCAAAAAAGAGGAAATGAGCTTGTGTCATCTAAACTAACGTCTGTAAAAAAAGGTTAACAAAGTGGGAGAAGATGTAAGTTTTGGAGAGCCAATAGCTTTCCAACAGGACAAAGACATGACACATATCGAATCTCCTTCGTCAACTAAAGTCCTCCTAATCACATGTTTTGAGGGTACAACGTTTTTCTAGAAGGATACATGATAAGTAAGGTGAGGATTCACATCAATAGCATCAAAATTCATAGTGAGATCGATGGAAAAATATGTCATTCCAATCATGGATAACAATGCAATGCGTTGCACAAGGCAACATGAAGCACCTCTAAAGAAGACATCACACATGGCATTTAAGATAAATCCACAACAATGGAATAGTTGGGTGCAACTTGAGAATTAGGTTTGTGCAACTCTCTTTTATACACACCTTTCGGTATGCATGAAATCATTTCCTTTTTAGGTTTCTCTATGTGGAGAGGTCCCTGAGGATCCAAAGTTTCTTTACTTTTCAATGTCGACTCTGGATTATTGTAATCATGATCTCTATTTGACAAGTATACCTCCTCTACTTTCGTATGATTTACCATATTAAAAAATGAAAAATATTTGTGTGATAGAGGTGCACTCGAAGTGCCCCCTTGAGGATTGGATGTGCAAGAGCCAACCTACAAATTTGTCCTTGCGGAATTTTTTTTTCAATACAGAGGGTTGTTGTTGTTGTTGCAAATTTATCAGGCATTGGGATTCTTCCATCTATGGGAATCGATGAGTAAGGTGATCATCCTCAAAAATCTTGCATGTTTATTTCACCCACCTTTTCATTCTTTACCTCCCAACATTCTTATTAGCCTTTTTATCATTTGCCCCACTACCCTGCTTTCCCTCTCCTTTCTTCTGAGTTGTTGAGGACCCTTTTGTAACACCTCGTTCGTTACGACTACAAGCAAAGAAAAAATGCATTTTTTTTTTTGTTTTTGGGCAAGAAGGTGATGACGACAACAGTTTAACCACACCATTGACGAAGAATGCAAGCACACAGTCCAGGAAATAGGCTATTAGGACTCCCCACACTGGCACAAGAGAAACTGGGTGAAACGTGCGTAGACAACAAGGAGAAAATGATTCCTTCCCTATGCAAACCCGACCACGCCTACCAACTAAGGGACAACATTCCCCTCCCGACACCACGACCTTTATGAACAAGGACTAGAACCTCAAGGCGTGCAAACCAAACACATGAATGCGTTCAACCCATGCGCCAAAATCAAACTGACAACACTCAACAACATTCACATGGAAGGCATCGACTCCGGCCAAGTTATCATTCGTCGCTATCCAATAGGGCGCACCATGATCCCCTCATTAGAAGTCATGATGTCCCCGGGTGATAGACACGTCTATAACCCTGGTGCTACACATCCTATCTGGACCAAGGACTCTGGATAAATCTGACATGCTAGGAGCCAAAAAATGATAAGAAGGCTACACACAAACCCTAAGCAACGGGTCGCCCCGACGCGAGATGACTACAATCAAAGGAAAATCTCAAGCTATTACCTGACTTCGCCAACAACCTGTACCATAACTGATAAACCATAAGTCTAAGTGCGAAGGTTGAAATGTTTCCAAGCTACTAAGGTTAGAGATGTTATCATAACACGCACTAAGAAATGCACTTAACCAAAACAATACGCTTATCAACCATTAAAAACTATCCATTAAAATAAGTGATCTACCTAACATTTTAAGGTGCTCCACGCTGCTTAAAAGAAAAGGGATCAACATATTGTCTAGAAGGGATAATCCTGAATGTGATCGATGTATATTACTAAATCCACCTCAATGCTATCCTTTATGCCATTTTACGTTGTTATGTGGCGGTGAATAAAAGCCAAAAGATGTTAATCAAAGAAATTTTAATGCTACCTTGTTGTTTATGAATAAGGGTAACCTTGATGTTAATCAATGAGAATTAATGCTATTAAGAGCACTATCTAAATCAAGCTATACATTACATAAAAACTAAGATATACCTTACGATCTATAAATGCCATATACTTCAAGCTACCCGTTACAAGAAATTCGCTATACATTCAATGAGATTAATGCCTTATAAATCAAGCTATACATTCAATGAGAAGACTTGATGCCACACCCATTCGATGAGATTTACTTCCGTGTGAATTCAATGAGATTTACTGCCATATTCGTTAATAAGATTTAATGCCATGAACATTCAATACTATTTATTGCCACATGCTTTCAATGAGATTAATTCCATACTGGGTTAATGGGATTTAATGCCATGAACATTCAATATTATTTACTGCCACATGATTTCAATGAGATTAATGCCATACTCGGTTAATGGGATTTAATGCCATGAACATTCAATATTATTTACTGCCACATGCTTTCAATGAGATTAATGCCATACTCGATAATGGGGTTTAATGCCATATACATTCACGCTATACATTACGTTACCGACAAAGGGTAGGGTTGTCAAGACAAGGCTAGCAAGAGATAGGAAGACACAGCGATAAGTGGCAAGTCGCCCAACAAAATAAAAACAGAGCAGACTTAATAAGTTGGCAAATCGCCAGATATACACCAGGAAATGATTAGGTCTTTCAAGATGGCAAACACCCAAAAAATAAAAATGAATGTAGACTTTATAAGTTTGGAAAATTACCAGTTATACACAGGCCACGATTTCTGTCTTTAAAGATTACAAACTTCCAACAAATAAAAACGCATGTAGACTTCATAATTTCGACAATTTCCAGTTATACATAGGCCACGATTTCGATCTTTAAAGATGGAAAATGCCTAACAATAAAAACGAATGCATACTTCATAAGTTCAACAATTTTCCAGTTATACACAGGCCACGATTTCGGTCTTTAAAGACAAGAAACTCCCAACAATAAAAATGAATGCATACTTCATAAGTTTGACAATTTGCCAGTTATACACAGGCCACGATTTTGGTCTTTGAAGATGGAAAACGCCCAACAAATAAAAAAGAATTCATATTTCATAAGTTCGACAATTTGCCAGTTATAAACAGGGCATGATTTAGGTCTTTAAAGATGGAAAACACCCAACAAACAAAAACGAATGCAGACTTCATAAGTTCGACAAATCGCCAGTTCTACACCAGGTAACGATTTCAGTCTTTAAGGATGGAAATGCCCAACAATTAAAAACGAAAGCATACTCCATAAGTTTGGCAAATTTCCAGTTATACATAGGCCACAATTTTGGTCTTTAAAGATGGCAAACGCCATGCAAATAAAAACGAATGCATACTTCATAAGTTTGACGAATTTCCAGTTATACACTAGGAAATGAGGTCAGCCCTTAAAGATGGAAAACGCCCGATTAACAAGGGAAACACAAAGTCCCAACCAGTGACCAAACACAATCTTAATAAGCAACGTTTTCAGTATTAATATAGGCAAATCGACAAAACAACCAAGGGCAAGCATAGTCACAACCAGTGAAAATCCAACAAGAAGTAAAAACGCAGAGTTTAACAAAAAAAAACTTTGCCATCAACCAATAAATTACACGGCTAATTAAACACATCAAGGCGCAAGACCAACATTCAGCCAAGGAAAACAATAGAGGTAGATGGTTGACAGGAACATCCTTCGCTCATCATCCATGCACAGAAAAGAAGGGCGTTGAGATCCATAGGTCTATTAACATCGAAGCAATGACCGTAGATTAGGATCCTAGACGACTACTCAGGCGAGGACTGATGAGCTAGGGATGAAAGGAAAAAACCACCATAAGGGTCACAATCAATACACCATAGGGAGGTCAAGTCACGTGGGGAAACAAAGGCCATGGGAGTCAATCAATCATCGAGCTAGGCTATGAAAAATTTCAGTCATCAACCTGGACCATCAGTTTACTTACCCAAATAAACATGGAGATCCAAATCATAAATCCTACAATAATCTACTATACAAAAATGAAGAAAACGTATTGTTGCCTGATCGCCTGCTCTGAGTGATGTCCCGAGTGCTCCGTGCAACTCCCACTTGCCGATCGACGATACTTCATCAGTACCTCCTAGTTAATGCTAGGGGTACTCTTCTTCCCCCTTAGCCCCCTGAGCCGCAAAGGGGCCACACATGCTAACCAGAGAATCCACTAGCTTCTAGCTCGCCTCGCAAGGCCGAGCTACAACTCCTCACCGAGCTGGGTATCCCAACTCCCACAAGCTAAGTCAGTCAAGTAGAGATTTATGCAACACAACGTTACACAAACAGAAAAATATCCTTCATCCTTATCCTCCCTTCATTATATAGAGTCTCGAAGTCCCTTACTTTCCTAAAATCTTATTTAATTAAAGTTTTAAAAATTAATTCCTAAAAATTTCTCCCCGTACAAGTGTCACCCATCCCTTTCATTCCTCCATAAATTAATTTCTTTAATTAATTAATAACCCTTATTTCCCTCACCCACCTAGAGTCACTCCTAGAATCGCTCCTAGGTGTCCCCAAATTCTCTTACAGGTTTTAATGACTTTCCCCATTATTAAATTGCTAGTTCAGTTTTTAAATTAGAAAGTTCTTAATGGTAGATACCTTACTAAGTTTGACTTTTTGCATTTTTCCCTTGTGTTTCCCTTTTCTTTTTATGTTTCCCTCTTTTCCTAGTTTCCTAAATATTTTAGATTTCCCTCTTTCCCTTTTTCATTTAGGACTCGAATTGGCAAGTGTAGAAATTAACCCCCTTTTTCCTTTTTCCCTTTTTAGTTAATAATTTTAAATTATCATAAAATAATAAAACAATTATTTCCCCTTTTTATAAAATTTTACCATAATAGATTTTTATGAATCATTTAAATCGCTTACCCCCTTCTTGTTACAAGATTTAATGAAGGGTATAATTATTATTTATGTTGTTTTTATTTTTATTTTGTATATATATATATATATATATATATATATATATATATATATTAAAGTTAAAATTTTACCACTAACATAATTTAGACCTAGACCTTAAATTTTCGTGCTGGGCGACATTTTATTAGGGAAATTGTTTTAAAAATTCTTATCACGTCATTCGTCCTAAGGCCGTCTAGGTTCATTCATTTATCATTAACAACACGACGTGCCCTTCAGGATGCACTAGGTGCTCCAAGGGTGCCACTCGCCTCATCTGTTCCCTTGTGCGGCGTGCCCTTCAGGACACACCACGTGCTCCAAGGGTGCCACTCTCCTCTTCTGTTCGCTTGCATGATGTGCCCTTCATGACACACCACATGATCCAAGGGTGCCACTCGCCTCTTGACTGACTTGGTAGACATAAAAAACCCCTAGAGTCAATACTTCGCCAGGTGAAATTATGGGAGACTAAGGGCCTCTAAGGAATAAGGCCCTTGCCTTATTGTGCGCCCCTTAGTATCATCGTGAGCGACTGTAGCAGTCTGCCCTCATGGCATCGTGGGTCCTCTCGAACTAGGTAAACGTTAACCTACAGTTCGATCCACGGTGGGAGTGCTAGTAGGCTGTGGTAGGGATGATGTCCACACCTCTCCCTCAACATCTCTGGTAGTCATGCGTGACCCCTCTACTCCACATGTGAGTTTGGTCAGCAAGCTATCATCAACCTGCATCATCAATGAATCCTGTCAGAAATATATACATATCATATCATCTAATCAGATGCACTAATATCAAAAATAAAACAATCAAACCCCAATGGTTCACTCCCTGACTCGATCCAGAGTTCAAGGGTTTCCATCGATGCCTCTGCATCCTCGAGGTCCAAAATCCTGCACACTCAGGAAAATCGAGTCAATAGCACCTGTCTATGTCAATGCAGCATAATAACACGTCATCAATTCATGACGCCTCATAATCGTGATCAAATGTTTAATAGTATAATAATCTGGATCACATGTGAGCAAGTGTCCTGAAAGAATAAGTTCGTTCAGGGTGAGAAAGAGCAAGTTGTTACATACACCCCCTCTCAGTCTAAACTTCGTCCTGAAGTTTCACAGTATATAAGTGCCAAAATAATGTGTATCACAGTATCATAAGTCTATCTATAAAAAAAAAAAGAAACTGCTGGCACATATCATATGTGTCCTCCCAGGTCACCGAGTGTGGACTATAGCTGTCCCACTGGACCTTGACCTGCTCTACGGTTTGATGCCATAACTGTTGAATGCGATGATCCAAGATGTGGATCGGCTCAACCATGAGTTCCCCCTCATCCGACACTCGCTAGGTGATCAAGTCAAAACATGTGTAGGATCACTAATCAAAATTATGTGAAATACATCGTGCAAAACACCTCAAGAATTAGGCAAGGCTAGTCAATAGGCCACGGGCCTCTCCTTTCCACAATCTCATAGTTTACCACGAAACTAGGATATAGTTTATCCCCTTTTTCCAACTTGATCGAACTCTTATGCGGTTTCATCCGTAAGAATACTCGATCGCCACATCGTAATTATGGTCGACAAGACGTGCATCGACATAACTCTTCTGTCGATCCCGCGCTTCCTTGATCCTTTGTCTTATAGTTTGCATTTAATATTCCATTTCTTATATTGCTTCCAGTCCCACAAGGACCCTGTCCTCAAGCCGATCCCAACTAAAATGCGTCTAACACGGTCACCTGTAAATAAACTCGAAAGGCGCCATATTAATGGTTCTTTGGTAATTGTCGTTATAAGCGAAATCTATCAGTGGCAAGAATTCTTTTCAACGCTTATGTTGGTCCGTCACATACATGCACAACATGTCTTCCAAGGACTGGTTCATTTGTTTGTTCTGCCTGTCAATCTTCGTGTGATACGCAATACTAAGTTAAGTTGGGTTCCCAAGGCCTCTTGGAAACTAGTCCAAAATCATCTAGTAAACATCGATCCTTGATTAGATATAATCCTCTTAGGCACGCCACGCAGCCTCACAATCTCACTGCTAAAAACTCTATCTATGTCAGGTGCCTGATACGTCGTAAGCACAGAAACAAGGTGAGCACTCTTCATCAGAGTGTCTACTACTACGAAAATTGAGTCATGTCTCCTTGCCTTCAGTGGCAATCCAACAATAAAATCCATTGAAATAACCTCCCATTTCAATTCCGGAATAGCGTGTGGCTGTAGTAATCCTACTGGGCGTCTATGTTCAACCTTTACCTAGTGACATTCTAGACATCTGACCACATAGTTTACTATGTCTTCCTTCATTCCCTTCCAGAAGGATAAGGGTTTAAGGTCCACCCTCATCTTTGTGACTCTCGTCTAATCCATGTAAACTGCTCTATGAGGCTCTCTTAGGATCAACATCCTCAACTCGTCGTTCAACAGTACGTAAATCTGATTTTTAAACCTTAATAAACCATCGCTATCAAACGAAAATCCTTCAAATCTTGGTACCATCATTGTCTTTTGTTCGATAAAACACTCGACCTCTTTGTACCAGTCATCGTAACGCTGTAAATTTATAATCTTTTCACGTAGATTCGTTTGAAGAGGTAGCACCAAAAATATGTGTGGCCTCTGACTCAATGCATCTGCCACTCGGTTCATTGTTCCTTTTATGTAAGTAATCTCGAAGTCATACTCGCTAAGCAATTCCGACCAACGCCATTGTCGCGCGTTCAGGTCGCTTTGTGTAAAGATGTGTTGTAGTCCACAGTGGTCAGTCTTTAGTTCAAATTTTTGTCCAGCAAGGTAGTGTCTCCAAACCTTCAAGGCATATACGATGGCTAACAACTCCAAATCGTGCGTTGCGTAGTTCTCCTCATGCCTTCTCATTTTCCTCGAGATGTAAGCGATCACTCGTCTTTCTTGCATCAAGACTCTGCCTAAGACTTCCTTGGATGCGTCAGTGCATACCAAGAAGTTCACGTCCATGTCAGGGACCTTTAGTATCGGTGCTGATGTCAACAACTCGTTGAGCCTCCGAAATGATTCCGCGCATTTCTTGGTCCAAACAAACTTCTTATTTTTCTTCTGCAATTCCGTGATCAGATTTTCTATCTTCGAAAATCCCTCGACAAACCATCGATAGTATCCTGCTAAACCCATGAAGCTACGCACTTCCGGGACATTCATCGGCACAAGCCATTCCATAATAGCCTCAACCTTTGCTAGATCCATGACGATTCCTTCGTCGAAGATGACATGCCCTAAGTAGTGAATCTTTGATTGATAAAAAGAGCATTTGGACAACTTCCCATAAAATTTGTGCTCTCGCAGACACTCTAGTACCAAGTGTAAGTGCTTGTCATGCGCCTCCGTCGTCTGAGAGTAAATTAAAATATCATCAATGAATACTTGGACGAACTTGTCCAAGTACTGACAGAACACCCCGTTCATCAAACTCATAAATACCCCTGGAGAGTTTGTCAGTCCAAACGGTAAAACAATAAACTCGTAATGTCCAAACCTTGTCTTAAAGGAGGTCTTAGGGACATCATCCTCCTTGATCTATAACTGGTGATACCCTGATTGCAAATCAATCTTTGAGAACACTGTCGCACCCTTCATTTGATCAAACATATCATCTATCCTCGACAATGGATATTGATTCTTGATCATTGCCTTGTTCAATTGACAGTAATCAATGCAGAGCCTCCACGGCTCATCCTTCTTTCATATGAAAATATCAGGCGCACCCCATGGTGACACACTTGGACATATCAGTCCCAGGTCCAACAATTCCTTCAGTTGCATTCTCAACTCTTGTAACTTCGGGGTCAACATCCGATAAGGTGTTCTAGCTATCGGTTCAGTCCTTGGTTTTATGTCTATAGTAAACTCCAATTCCCTCTCCAATGACATCCTAGGTAAATCCTCCGAGAATACGTCCGCAAGATTTCTCACCATAGGAAGGTGTTCTAGACCCTCCGCTACTCCCTTCTCATTCAATGCAAGGATCGAAAAAATCTTACCTCCCTTACGCATGCTCTTCCGTAACTGGAAGGTCGAGATAAACCTTAGGGGAAAATCCCTGGTTTCAACCTACAATCACACGTATTTGTCCCTCATCATCAACCAAGATTAACTGTTTCGTCTTATAGTTGAGTGTCACCTCATGCGATTCCATTAGTCCATACTGATCATAACGTCATGAGATCCTGAGATCGTGTTGTATAGGTTGGACCTGGTGACAACTCTCCCAGGTTAAGGGTTCATCCCGTAACCCTTCCTCTAACCTTCTTTTGGCTCCTGAAGCCATATCTACAAGCTACACTCATCCCATTCGAATGCCCTTACTTTAATCCTTTTAACGTTTTACCTCAAATAAAACTCTTGGTAGCACCGGGATCTATCAAAATACTAAGGGTCTAGTTAGGGACGGTACGTGACGTCTCGAGCACAGTCGACTGGTGCTCTACTTGGCGGTTATTCACCACTGAAGGAATCTGATGGGTCATGCCCAAAACTCCTATGGTAGTGGGTCCAACTGATCTAGAAGCTCTGACCCCTTCCTCTCGACAATAATGCTGGTAATGTGGCTCCCCATGGTCCAACACACTTTCTTCAGTCTAGTAATCCTGGTACCTGAAGTAGAAGTTGAATTCTAACAATAAGGTCCAACTCAAACTTCTTGACCTTAAATTTCTGGGTAAATCTGGTGCGGAGCACACCAAAGAAGCTCCTAAACGGGCCTCGTACTTAGGAACCATGTAGTTGCCTTATCGCAAGGCGTCAAACTCATTGAGTTGATGCTCAACGAATTCCTTAGATAAAATACCTCTCCTAGAACCGTTCCTCGAACAATTCCAATGACACATCGTCGACGACCATGTTTAAAAGTGGCAGGAGCGTCTTCCACCATAGAAGAGCGCTCCCCTTCTGTTGAAATACCATCAAGCTAACCTTCATGCTGGAGGTCGTAATCGTGAAGTGTGAAGCACAACGCCTTTCCCTACAACCATGCCTTGACGGCACAACCGTCCACGACACTTGTGGACTCGAGAAATAAACTCTCTCGAGCTCTCGGTGGATGCTAACGGTACTAGCTAGGGCGCGTTGTATACCCTTAGGGGTACAGGTGCCCTGGCCTCATCTCAGTATCGATGGTGAATCATGACCCTTGACATTACCTAGAAGGGCCTTGTCCGGTTGTCATCTTCCCTTACAACAAGCGAATCTAGCCCAAGGACTTGTGCTTCTCCTTGGGGGTTCGACTCTGAGGGTGCAGGAACTTCTAGAGGTGTCACAATTCCTTCCACAGTACAACGTTGTGAACCTCTAAGGCATCCTCTAATTGCGATCACAACATGGACAAGTTAAGGTTTTTAATCAGTGCTAGGTTAAAACTCAAAGGTTTACTGCGGTGGAAAGCCTGGCGATCCATAGTTGCAGGGTTGAACCCGCTTTGATACCATATGTAACACCCCGTTCATTACGACTACAAGCAAAGCATAAGTGCAATTTTTGTTTTTGTTTTTGGGCAAGAAGGCGACGATGACAACAATTTAACCACACCATTGACGAAGAATGAAAGCACGTAGTCCATGCAATATGCTACTAGGACTCCCCACACTAACACAAGAGAAACTGGGTGAAACGTGCGTAGACAACAAAGAGAAAATGATTCCCGCCCTACGCAAACTCGACCACGCCTACCATCTAAGGGACAACATCCCCCTCCCAACACCATGACCTTGATGAAAAAGAACTAGAACCTCAAGGCGCATGAACCAAATGCATGAAGGCGTTCAACCCCATGCACCAAAATCAAACCGACAACGCTCAATAACATTCACATGGAAGGCACCGACTCCGGCCAAGTTATCATTTGCCGCTATCCAGTAGGGCATGCCATGATCCCCTCATCAGAAGTCATGTTGTCCCCAGGTGATAGACATGTCTATAACCTTGGTGCTACACATCCTATCTGGACCAAGGACTCTAGATAACTCCGACGTGCTAGGAGCCGAAAAATGATAAGAAGGCTACACACAAACCCTAAGCAATGGGTCGCCCTGACGCAATATGACTACAATCAAAGGAAAAGATCAAGCTATTACCCGACCTTGCCAACAACCCGTACCATAACTAATAAACCAGAAGTCTAAGTGCGAAAGTCGAACTGTTTCCAAGTTACTAAGGTCAGATATGTTATCATAATGCGTGCTAAGAAATGCACTTAACCAAAACAATACGCTTATCAACCATTAAAAAGTATCCATTAAAATAAGTGATCTACCTAACATTTTAAGGTGCTCCATGTTGCTTAAAAGAAAAGGGATCAACATATTGTCTAGAAGGGATAATCCTGAATGTGATCGATGTCTATTACTAAATCCACCTCAACGCTATCTTTTATGCCATTTTACGTTGTTATGTGGTGGTGAATAAAAGCCAAAAGATGTTAATCAAATAAATTTTAATGCTACCTTGTTGTTTATGAATAAGGGTAACCTTGATGCTAATCAATGAGAATTAATGCTATTAAGAGTGCTATCTAAATCAAGCTATACATTACATAAAAACTAAGCTATACCTTACGATCTATAAATGCCATATACTTCAAGCTACCCCTTACAAGAAAGTTGTTATACATTCAATGAGATTAATGCCTTATAAATCAAGCTATACATTCAATAAGAAGACTTGATGCCATACCCATTCGATGAGATTTACTGCCCTGTGCATTCAATGAGATTTACTGCCATATTCGTTAATGCGATTTAATGCCATGAACAATCAATACTATTTACTGCCACATGTTTTCAATGAGATTAATTCCATACTGGGTTAATGAGATTTAATGCCATGAACATTCAATATTATTTACTGCCACATGCTTTCAATGAGATTAATGCCATACTCGGTTAATAGGATTTAATTCCATGAACATTCAATATTATTTACTGCCACATGCTTTCAATGAGATTAATGCCATACTCAGTAATGGGGTTTAATGCCATATACATTCACGCTATACATTACGTTACCGGAAAAGGGCAAGGTTGTCAAGACAAGGCTGGAAAGAGACAGGAAGATGCAACGATAAGTGGCAAGTCGCCCAACAAAATAAAAACGGAGCAAACTTAATAAGTTGGCAAATCGCCAGATATACACCAGGCAACGATTAGGTCTTTCAAGATGGCAAACACCCAAAAAATAAAAACAAATGCAAACTTTATAAGTTCGACAAATTGCCAGTTATACAGAGGCCACGATTTCTGTCTTTAAAGATTGCAAACGCCCAACAAATAAAAACGTATGTAGACTTCATAAGTTCGGCAATTTCTAGTTATACACAGACCACGATTTCGGTCTTTAAAGATGGAAAACGCCCAACAATAGAAACGAATGCATACTTCATAAGTTCGACAGTTTTCCAGTTATACACAGGCCATGATTTCGGTCTTTAAAGACAACAAATGCCCACCAATAAAAATGAATGCATACTTCATAAGTTCGACAATTTGGCAGTTATACAGAGGCCACGATTTTGGTCTTTAAATATGACAAACACCCAACAAATAAAAACGAATGCATATTTCATAAGTTCGACAATCTGCCAGTTATACACAGGCCATAATTTCGGTCTTTAAAGATGGCAAACACCCCGCAAATAAAAATGATTGCATACTTCATAAGTTCGGCAAATTCCAGTTATACACCAGGAAACGAGTTCAACCCTTAAAGATGGAAAATGCCAGATTAACAAGGGAAAAACACAGTCCCAACCAGTGACCAAACACAGTCTTAATAAGAAATATTTTCAAAATTAATATAGGCAAATCGAAAGAGCAACAAAGGGAAAGCGCAGTCACAACCAGTGAAAATCCAGCAAGAAGTAAAAACGCAGAGTTTAACAAAAAAAAACTTCACCATCAACCAATAAATTACATGACTAATTAAACACATCAAGGCGCAAGACCAACATTCATCCAAGCACAACAACAGAGGTAGACGACTGACAGGAACATCCTTTTCTCATCATCCATGCACATAAAATCAAGGCATTGAGATCCATAGGTCTATTAACAACGAAGCGATGACCATAGATCAGGATCCTGACCGACTGCTCAGGCGAGGACTGATGAGATAGGGATGAAAGGAAAAAACCACCACAAGGGTCACAATCAATACAACACAGGGTGGTCAAGTCATGCGGGGAAACAAAGGCCATGGGAGTCAATCAATCATCGAGCTAGGCTATGAAAAATTTCATTCATCAACCTAGACCATCAGTTTACTTACCCAAATAAACATGCAGATCCAAATCATAAATCCTACAACAATCTACTGTACAAAAATGAAGAAAGTGTACCATTGCCTGATCGCTTGCTCTGAGTGATGTCCTGTGTGCTCCATGCAACTCCTGCTTTCTGATTGGCGAGACTTCACCGATACCTCCCAGCCAATGCTATGGGTACTCTTCCCCCCCCTTAGCCCCCCGAGCCGTAAAGGGGCCACACACTCTAACCAGAGAATCCGCTAGCTCCCAGCTTGCCTTGCAAGGCCGAGATACTACTCTTCACCGAGCTGGGTATCCCAACTCCCACAAGCTAAGTTAGTCAAGTACAGATTTCTGCAGCGTAATGTTACGCAAACAGAAAAAGATCCTTCATCCTTCTCCTCCCTTCATTATATAGAGTCTCGAAGTCCCTTACTTTCCTAAAACCTCATTTAATTAAAGTTTTAAAAATTAATTCTTAAAATTTCTCCTCGTACAAGTGTCACCCATCCCTTTCGTTCCTCCATAAATTAATTTAATTAATTAATTAATTACCCTTATTTCCCTCACTCACCTAGAGTCACTCCTAGAATCACTCCTAGGTGTCCCCAAATTCTCTTACAGGTTTTAATGACTTTCCCCATTATTAAATTGCTAGTTCAATTTTTAAATTAGAAAGTTCTTAATGGTAGATACCTTACTAAGTTTGACTTTCTGCTTTTTCCCCTTGTGTTTCCCTTTTCTTTTTATGTTTCCCTCTTTTCCTAGTTTCCTAAATATTTTAGATTTCCCTCTTTCCCCTTTTCATTTAGGACTCGAATTGGAAGGTGTAGAAATTAACCCCCTTTTTCCTTTTCCCTTGTTAGTTAATAATTTTAAATTATCATAAAATAATAAAACAATTATTTCCCCTTTTTTTTAAATTTTACCATAACAAATTTTTATGAATCATTTAAATCACTTACCCCCTTATTGTTACAAGATTTAACGAAGGGTATAATTATTATCTATGTTGTTTTTATTTCTATTTTGTATATATATATATATATATATATATATATATATTAAAGTTAAAATTTTACCACTAGCACAATTTAGACCTAGACCTTAAATTTTCGTGCTGGGCGACATTTTATTAGGGAAATTGTTTTAAAAATTCTTATCACATCATTCGTCCTAAGGCCATCTAGGTTCATTCATTTATAATTAACAACGCGACATGCCCTTCAAGATGCACTAGGTGCTCCAAGGGTGCCACTTGCCTCATCTGTTCCCTTACGCGACGTGCCCTTCAGGACGCACCATGTGCTCCAAGGGCGCGCCACTCGTCTCTTCTGTTCCCTTGCGTGACGTGCCCTTTAGGACGCACCACATGCTCCAAGGGTTCCACTCGCCTCTTGACTGACTTGGTAGACATAAAAAACCCCTGGAGTCAATACTCCGCCAAGTAAACTTGTGGGAGACTTTGTAACATACCCACTTCGGAATTTGGAATTTTTTGGCCTTTTTCTTCTTTTCTCTGAGGAACGGAATTCCTCGAATCCCTATGGGGCCTTATACAGACCCTGCCATCCCTTATCCGTACTCATATGATCGGCGGCTAGGACCATAAGCCTTATCGGAAAGGTGCTTGTCGGCTTTCGTGATTCGGGAAATCACGATACATGTATTTCCTTTTCTCTCTTGTCTTTCGAAGGGTCGAAACCCGAAATGGTTTTAGCTGCTTATCGAGATTCACAGCAACTTGGATTAAGCCCTGGTACTCTACCCTTCAAGATTTCTCATACCGAAAATTCAGGATATGCGACGATACACGGTTTCGCGCTTAGGTTTCATGAGAGCCGAAACTCTGAAACCTACACACACACACACACACACACACACACACACACACACACACACACACACACACACATATATATACATCACTTCGTCTATTTCAGGAATTTGCAAACCGGGTTTTCGGGACTGGCAAGTACAAGAGAACTTGCCAATAGGTATCTCGGGTACCGAAATACCGAAATACCCAATATTATCCATGCTAAGCCATTTTGGCATTCTGCGAGTCGGGGTTTCGTATATTGGAATTTCGAGATACAAGAGGTCGAAGATTCACACTCCTCGACTACACGAATGCCGAAAAGATGATACACCCGCTCATCATACACTTGACCAATTTTGGGGTTTCACAAGTCGAGGTTTCGGGACTTGCGAGTACAAGGAAATACTTCCTTGGGTGTTCCGGGTTCCGAAACACCGAAAAGTCCTAACTCATCCATACGCTGTCATTTCGGGTTTTCATGAATTGGGGTTTGGGGTCTTGCGAGTATAGGAGAACTCGTACTTAGGTACCCCGGATGCCGAAAAGCCGAAACTTTACTGGCCGCCACATGTACTCTACAGCTAGATGGTCCAGGTACTCCCATGGTTCTTGGAATCGACGGTCTTGATTTCTTCGCTACTTACGAATGTTAAAAAGGGGTCGAGTCATTAACGCCTGCGTTCCTTCATCCAATTTAACGGTCGTAATAGACCTTAGATCCTCCGAAAGAATCTCATTCGTGCATTTAGCACGAGGAAGGGTATCCTGGGTACCAAACCACCTAAAGGTCCTTAATTCATCCACACCTTGTCATTTCGGGATTTTGCGGGTCGGGGTTTCGGGACTCGCGAGTACAAAAGGACTCACACCTAGATACCCCGGTTGCCGAAAATCCGAAATATCGAAGTCTAAGAATACCATTCTCTCCCGTGAAGGATTTTAAAAACTACGCCATTAATTCATTCTTCAGGCCCTTGGGTAAATTCACCAGGTTTGAAGACCTGACTAGAAGTTCCTCTTAAAATCTCTGAGCTATTATCTTCTGTGACTGGTAGTGAGCAAGCTCAAGGTTTTTACTGCGAAGGTAGTCCTTTCTAGGCACTTACCCCAGCTTTATAGAGTGAGGGAACTTTCTTGAAAGCAGACCTGAAAAACTGCACTTATTCATAAATAAATATATATATATATAAACTGAATGTGGCCATTCCAACATAAGCATGCAACCACTATTTCCGATCAAAACACCATGCAAACATTTCTTACACATAAACACTTTATAAGTGTTCAAACCATGAGAATACATTCCAAGATATTCAATGCAAGACATAAGATATAAACACTTATGAGAAAACACCAGGTGATGCAACTGCTGAGAGGGGTGCTCGTTTCCACCCAACCATAGGCTCAGCGACTCCAAATGGATTTATCACTAGCCACCCCCGAGCTAGACCACGATGATTGAGACTCTCTGTCTCGGTTCTTCAATGATCGAGAATGAAGGTTACTCTCCTTCTTCTCTACTATCACTCACTCTGTATTTTGTTCCAGAGTTCTTCTGATCTCTTTCCTGCAATCTCCCCCTCACGTCCGTCCCCTCCCACACCTTTTACCTGCCTTTTCTTTTCCGGTGAGCTTGCGTGTGGCATAGATTTCCCTGTAGTGGTCAGGTCTAAGGCCTCCATGGATGGGCGGTTCACCCCCATCCCTCATTAACTCATGAGGAGCCTCTTCACCTACCATCCTGACGAGTAATTCATTTCGAGGCCAACGAGCCGCTCTTGGTTCTCCGGGCCAGTGAAGACCAAATACGGTTTGGTTCGATGGAAGTTAATGCCACCATTCCAGGTGCCTTCCACCACCTTTCTTCAGCCATCGTGGTCACTTTTTCAAAACATCCCCCTCCCAGCAGTCCTGCAACATATATTCATAACATTATTTACATTCATCGACCCTTTATACTAAGGTCCATTCAAATCACACATTCACATCTTTGAGTTTGCCATAGTTCTTGGCCAGTATAGTTATTTTTACAGACTGAGGGAAACAAGGTGTTACAATTCCATCCCCCTTAAAGGAACATCGTCCTTGATGTTCTATCTATCAAAATGACATGTATGTACCGAGGTAAACAAAATCAGATATGCCTATTTCATGGCATCCTCCATTTCCCATGTAGCCTCATCTGGGCCAAAATGTCTCCACTGCACCTTGACTTGTGCAATGATTCGTTTCCGGAGCAAGGTTTCCTTTCTGTCCAATATGCATTGAGGTTCTAGTAGGAATTCTCCATCCGGTTCCACCTGGACAATAGACCAGTCAATTATATGATTAGAATCATGTACATATTTCTTCAATAATGAAACATGGAAAACATTATGTGCTTTTACTGTGGGAGGAAGTGCTAGCCTATAGGCTACATGTACCACTCTATCTAGAACCTCAAAGGGTCCACAATACCGAGGTGCCAACTTGGCACAAGCTCCCATTTTCAGAGAACTCTTCCTGGGCCTAACTTTGAGATATACATGGTCTCCCATCTTGAACTCTCTTGGAGTTCTCTTTTGGTCGGCGTAACTTTTCTGTCGATTCTGAGCGACCTTCAGGTTTTGTTTTATCTGAGTCACTTGCTGTTCCATTTCTTTCAACATGTCGGGTCCAAAAGAATTTCTGTTTACGGGATTACTCCAACTGACAAGAGTGTTGCATGACCTACCATATAGGACTTCGAAGGGGCTCATCTTTAAGGATTCTTGGTAGTCGTTGTTGTAGGAAAATTCCACCAATGGCAGGTAATCTTCCCACTTCTTGGGTTGATGCATTACATGCATTCTTAGCATGTCTTCTAGTATTTGGTTCACTCTTTCCATCTGTCCATCAGTTTGAGGGTGATAGGTGGTGCTAAACAACAACTTGGTCTCTAAACCTGCCATCAGTGATTTCCAAAAGTTGGAAGTGAATTTCGTGTCTATGTCAGACATGATCTCTTTTGGCATACCATGCAGTTTAAATATCTCCTTCATGAATACCTGAGCAATGTCTATTGCCTTGCAAGTCGACTTGACAGGGATGAAATGGGCAGACTTGCTCAATTTATCCACCACTACCATGATGGCGTCATTCTGTTTGGCCGAGGTTGGTAATCCTGTGATGAAATCCATGGAAATGGTTTCCCATTTCCATTTCGAGATTAGTAGAGGTTGTAATAATCCTGTTGGGTGTCAGTGTTCTGCTTTTACATGTTGGCATTCTATGCATTTGGCTACGTACTCAGCTATGTCTTTCTTCAATCCAGGCCAATAGAATTGTTTCCTGGTGGCCGTGATCATCTTCTGGTATCCTAGATGACCAGTATAGGGTATTTTATGTAGTTCATCCAGTATGAACCTCTTCAAGTCGTCACAATCTGGGATATACAATTTTCTTCGGTAAGTGAGCAGGCCTCCTTCCATCATCTGGTAGTCTCCGTACTTTACCCCTGTGGGTTCTTGCTATAGTTACGAGGTCATGGTCTAGATGAAGGGATCTGTTTCTTGTGCATTTATGACTCTTTCCTTGACATCTGTCTCACAGGAGCTCAACACGGCCAGGTGAATTGTTTTCATGCTTCTGCTAAGGGCATCAACCACCCTATTTTCCTTTCCCTTAATATGTTTGATTTCAAAATCAAACTCGCTGAGGAGGGCCATCCACCTAGCTTGTCCGGCATTGAGCTTTGGTTGGTCAAACAGATATCGCAATCCACAGTGGTCTGTCATAAGTACAAATTTTCTTCCCAGGAGGTAATGCCTCCACATTTTCAAGGCATGCACTATGGCAGCCAGCTCTAGATCATGGGTCACATAGTTGACTTTGTGCTCATTCAATTTTCAGGATTCATAGCAGACCACACTTCCTCCTTGCATAAGGACTCCTACGAGCCCTTCCTTATAGGCATCTGTGCACACGAGGAAGTCATCTTCGGGATCGACGATCCTCAACATGGGTGCATGGGTCAGTAGATGTTTCAGGGTCTGAAATCTTTCTTCACATTTCTGTGTCCACATGAATTTTGTCCCCTTCTTCTGGAGGGCAGTGATTGGACAACCAATATTGGAGAATCCTTTTATAAATCTCCTATAGTATC
>ML810082.1:64965-76876 GCA_009831015.1 Picea engelmannii
GTGCATGGGTCAGTAGATGTTTCAGGGTCTGAAATCTTTCTTCACATTTCTGTGTCCACATGAATTTTGTCCCCTTCTTCTGGAGGGCAGTGATTGGACAACCAATATTGGAGAATCCTTTTATAAATCTCCTATAGTATCCTACTAATCCCATAAAGAATCTGATATCCAAAACATCCTTTGGGTTAGGCCATTCCATGATAGACCTGATTTTGTCAGGGTCTATTGCTACTCCTTCTTCGGATAGAACATGGCCTAAGTAATGTATTTTCTTCTGGAAGAATTCACATTTGCTGAATTTGGCATCGAGATGATGTTCTCTTAGCACTTGCAACACAAGCCTAAGATGCTCTTCATGCTCTTCTTCATTCTTGGAGTAAATTAATATATCGTCAATAAAAACCAGCACAAATTTGTCTAGGAATTTGCTGAGTACATTGTTCATCAAGCACATGAAAGTGGCAGGGGCATTGGTTAACCCAAATGGTACTACCACAAACTCATAGTGACGATACCTCGTCCGGAAGGCAGTTTTATGGATGTCTTCACCCTTGATTCGGACTTGATGGTATCCCGAACTCAAGTCAATCTTTGAGAAAATAGACGCACCCCCTAATTGGTCGAATAGGTCATCGATCCTGGGCAAGGGGTACTTGTTCTTTATGGTTACCTTATTGAGTTGTCTATAATCTATACACAGTCTAAGGGTACCGTCCTTATTTTTCACAAATAGGACTGGTGCTCCCCATGGAGACACGCTGGGCTGGATATAGCCCTTATCCATCATTTCTCTTAATTGCAATTTGAGTTCAACTAACTCGGGTGTGCTCATCCAGTAGGGTGTCCTAGACACTGGCACCACTCCCGGTGCAAGTTCTATCGAGAAGTCTATGTCTCTACTCGGAGGTAGACCCGACACCTCTTCCAGAAACACATCTCTATATTTTCTCAGGGTAGGGTGGTCTTTGAGGCTTGGTTTTTCATATTCAATAGTTTCAACACCTGTATTGCATATAGGGGACATCCTTTTCGGCAATACTTTCTTATTTGCAAAGATGATATTTGTCTCACCGAGACAAATATCGGATCCCTTGAAGGGTTATCCTTTTCCCTTCTTTACTTACACATTCTAAGGTTTTATGGTAACAGTCCAATCTGTCTTTATGGGCGGCTAGCCAGTCCATACTAATCAATAGATCATACGATCCCAGGGGTAATATGTTAAGGGTTGCTTGGGTGGGGTATTCACCCAACATTAATTGGCAGGATGGTATGACCTCTGCTACCCTTCTTTTCGTGCCAGTGGCTAACTGTACCAACCATGGCTTGGTAGGTTTTTGTGGTTGTAGTTTACACTTATCAACAACCTTAGGGGCTATATAACTCAAATTTGAACCAGGGTCAATCAAAATAGACACTAGATGGTTGGAAATCATACCTTCTATTTCCACCACTGAAGCTTGGTGGTCAGCTTGGTTATTATCCAAGGCTGCATAAATTTGTGGCACACTCCTGGCCACATCATTGACGGTGGTAGCTTCCTGGATGTTGTAAATTCTCCGACTATTCTATTGTCGGTGTGGACAGTCTCTCAGTAGATTTTCTTCTCCGCAACCCCAACATTTCAAAGGTTCTCTCTTTGGGTTATCATTCTTTACTGGGGAAGATCTAGAAAGTTTATTTCTGATCAAGAAGCGAAAGTTCTGCTGGTGTACACTTCAGGATGGGATGCTCATCCTTGAGTTCTTTTTATAGTCCTTAAATCTTGGGGATTTAAACCCCTTTTTCTGGAATCTCGAACTATTCTTCTCCTTCTAGACTTCGTGAGGTTCTGTTCGACGTCCAAGTTGTTCATAACAATATCTTGCCTTTTAGATAGTATCTTCTAGGGTCTTTGGTTCGTCAAATTCAATCCTGTTCTGATAGTCCTTAGGGAGTCCACTGATGAATCGTTGCACCTTTGCCTTTTCTGCTTTTATGTAGGGTACATACCTCAACAAATCGAGGAATCTGCTAACATATTCCTCTATGGTGAGTTTCCCCAGCTTAAGTTCATAGAATTCTTTAGTCTTTTCGTCGAAATATTTTTCCGACAGATACTTCTTCCTGAAGTATTTCTCAAACCGTTCCCAAGATAGGTCTTCTTCGTGAATCCCTTTTACATTCTTAAGGTCTTCCCACCAAATGGAAGCCTTTCCGTTCAAGTTGAAGGTGGCCACTCGGGCCTTCAAATTTTCTGAGAAGTCATGGACTCTGAAATACTTCTTTAGTCCAAGCAGCCAGGCCTCTGCTTCCTCTCCTTTCTTTATTTCACCGTCGAAGGAGGGTGGTTTTTCCTTCTTGAATTCTTCAAATTTATGACCCTTGGAAAGCTTTCGCTTCTTTTGTTTTCTTTGGGAATAAGAACTAGTTCTGCTACTAGAAGAGCCCTCCGAACCGCCAGCTTCCTTCCCAGAGGAATCGTCCGCCGCTGGTCCTTTACCTCTGGGATGGACCTTTTTCGAGGTGCTCCTCTTAGTGTGGCCACTGATATGACCATGTTTCTGTACCTCAGGTTCATGATGCATTTGAATTTGTAGGTCGGATAAGCTCTGCAGTAAAACTGCGTTAATTTCTGTTTTCTTCTCTTGTTCTTTCATCATCCTCTCATTGTTAGCCTTGCAGCTTTGTAATTCGACCATGAGACTCCTCACAGTCTCGGCTAGATCTGGAGGGGTCCCTACTACCCTCCTTTTGTCAGATTATTCATCTCTATTGTGGGAGCCTTCCCCCACCTCTTAGTGAGTCTCCATTCTATGCGTCTGTAATTTCCCGCGGCTGATCATCCGCTTGGGTGAAAAAGACAAACGCTGGTTATTAGTCAATATTTATATTTATTTATAACCAGTACATAATTCATATTTTTCACATGTGCACACACACAATAGGAGTTTTCATTCTTAACTTCATCTTTTGATTAGGAAGGTTAAGACAGGGGGTTACTCCTTTTAGGAGTGTTTCGAACGGAGCTTCTACGCAACTCATTCATGAGCCCAAGCAGGCCAAGTGTTGTAACCATGCTCTAATACCAATTTGTAACATACCCACTTCGGAATTCAGGATTTTTCATCCTTTTTCTTCTTTTTTCCGAGGAACGGAATTCCCCGAATCCCTACGGGGCCTGATACAGACCCTGCCATCCCTTATCTGCACTCATATGACCGACAACTAGGACCACAGGCCTTATCGGAAAGGTGCTCGTCGACTTTCATGATTCGGGAAATCACGATACATGTATTTCCTTTTCTCTCTTGTCTTTCGAAGGGCCAAAACTTGAAACGGTTTTAACTGCTTATCGAGATTCACAACAACTTAGATTAAGCTTTGGTACTCTACCCTTTAGGATTTCGCATACCAGAAATTCGAGATATGCGATGACAGGAGGTTTCACGCTTAGGTTTCCCAGGAGACGAAACTCTGAAACCTGCATACAGATATATATATATATATATATATATATATATATATATATATATATATATATATATATATACATCGCTCCGTCTATTTTGGGAATTTGCAAACTGGGTTTTCAGGACTGACAAGTACAAGAGAACTTGCCAATAGGTATCTCGGGTACTGAAATACTGAAATACCCAATATTATCTGTGCTAATCCATTTCGGCATTCTGCAAGTCAGGGTTTTGTATATTGTAATTTCAGGATACAAGTGGTCGAAGATTCACACTCCTCGACTACCCGAATGCTGAAAAGCCGATACACCCGCTCATCATACACTTGACCAATTTCGGGGTTTCACAAGTCGGGGTTTCGGGACTTGCGAGTACAAGGAAATACTTCCTTGGGTTTTCCAGGTTCCGAAACACCGAAAAGTCCTAACTCATCCATACACCGTCATTTCGGGTTTTTGTGAATTGGGGTTTGGGGTCTTGTGAGTACAGGAGAACTCGCACTTAGGTACCCCGGGTGCTGAAAAGCTGAAACGGTTACTGGCCGCCACGTGTACTCTATAGCTGGATGGTCTAGGTACTCCCATGGGTCTTGGAATCGACGGTCCCGATTCCTTCACTACTTACGAAGGTTAAAAAGGGGTCGAGGCATTAACACCTGCGTTCCTTCATCCAATTTAACGGTTGTAACAGACCTTAGATCCTTTGAAAGGATCTCATTCATGCATTTAGCAAGAGGAAGGGTATCCTGGGTATCGAACCGCCGAAAGGTCCTTAATTCATCCACACACTGTCATTTCGGGATTTCCCGGGTAGGGGTTTCAGGACTCGCGAGTAAAAAAGGACTCGCACATAGATACCCCGGGTGTCGAAACTTTGAAATATCGAAGTCTAAGAATACCATTCTCTCCCGTGCAGGATTTTAAAAACTACGCCATTAATTCCTTCTTCAGGCCCTTGGGTAAATTTCACCAGGTTTGAAGACCCGACTGGAAGGTCCTCTTAAAATCTCTGAGCTATTAGCTTCTGTGACTGGTAGTGAGCAAGCTCAAGGTTTTTACTGTGAAGGCAGTCCTTTCTAAGCACTTACCCCAGCTTTATAGAGTGAGGGAACTTTCCCGAAAGCAGACCTGAAAAACTGCACTTATTCATAAATATATATATATATATATAAACTGAATGTGGTCATTCCAACATAAGCATGCAACCACCATTTCCGATCAAAACACCGTGCAAACATTTCTTACACAGAAACCATTTATAAGTGTTCAAACCATGAGCATACATTCCAAGATATTCAATGCAAGACACAAGATATAAACACTTATCAGAAAACACCAGGTGATGCAAGTGCTGAGAGGGGTGCTCGTTTCCACCCAACCGTAGGCTCAGTGACTCCAAATGGATTTACCACTAGCCACCCCGAGCTAGACCACGATGCTTGAGACTCTCTATCTCGGTTCTTCAATGATTGAGAACGAAGGTTACTCTCCTTCTTCTCTGCTATCGCTCACTCTGTATTTTGTTCCAGAGTTCTTCTGATCTCTTTCCTGAGATCTCCCCTTCACGTCCGTCCCCTCCCACACCTTTTACCTGCCTTTTCTTTTCCGGCGAGCTTGCGTGTGGCACGGATTTCCCTGCGATGGTCAGGTCTGAGGCCTCCATGGATGGGCGGTTCACCCCCATCCCTCGTTAACTCATGAGGAGACTCTTCACCTACCATCCTGGCTAGTAATTCATTTCAGGGCCAGCGAGCCGCTCTTGGTTCTCCGGGCCAGTGAAGACCAAATACAGTTTGGTTCGGTGGAAGTTAACGCCACCATTCCAGGTGCCTTCCACCACCTTTCTTTAGCCATTGTGGTCTCTTTTTCAGCACATCCCCCTCTCAACAGTCCTGCAACATATATTCATAACATTATTTACATTCGTCGACCCTTTATACTAAGGTCCATTCAAATCACACATTCACATCTTTGAGTTTGCCATAGTTCTTGGCCAGTATAGTTATTTTTACATACTAGGGGAAACAGGGTGTTACACTAAGGGCCTCTAAGGAATAAGGCCCCCGCCTTATTGCGCGCCCCTTAGAATCATCGTGAGCGACTATCGCAGTCTGCCCTCATGACATCTAGGGTGTTGGAGCTGCCTTTCTCTAAATACATGAAATTTTATACTTAATCCCAAAAAGGTTGGATTTCAGGACTTCGTTTGTTTCACGTTTCTACCCCGTAAAATCGCAGTATCCCGACGTATGAAATGGCGAAAACCTTCCTAATTCTATTCACCATTACTAAAATACTAAGCGGGGATTATCATCTCTTAGTACCTTGTACCCTTGCTCTCGGGAGTTACGCGTTGAACGTTTCTCAAGCCTCCGACTTGCGAAGTCGTGAAGTTGTGTTAAAGTTACCGAGGTTAGTATCAAGAACAAATCACTTTAAACCTTAATTAGTTACCCGGGTTAGTATCAAGGGCAGCACCTTTGTAACCCCGATCCATGAAGTCGTGATTTTCTTTAATTAAGCATGGATTAATTAAAGGCTTAAGTCAAATCACTTTTAATAAACTAAATCACACCATCGCGATTTCAGGTTTTTAAGGTTCAGAGGCTAGGAGCGAAAACAACCGATGTGGCGAACGCCAAAAAGGGGATTAGCAACTAAGTGCACTAAATTGAAAGAACTAAACCAGATTAATTAGCACCTTAAACAAACTTTAACACACACGGTTTATGGATGAAGTTTTGAATGATTTTGCATTTTTCAATGTTACGAATCGTCAAGCATTTATGGCATTTATTTTAATTGCAGTGAGGTGACGGATGGTAAGATCTCGTTTTTACTTATAAATCTTTCTATTAAGCGATTTGACCATTCTGTTGGCAAGGACACACACGGGCTTAAATGATCAAGATAGAGAGTTTTTCCTTCATTATTTCAGTTTTCATTTCTATTTACGCGCAGAGCCATTTCACCAAGATAACTTCTGTTTGTGTTTTCAATTTCTCCAACAGGAGATCAGTTGCAGGTTTCTCTATCATGGCACCACGAAAAGCGCCTAAGGCAGCTGCCAAGAGTTTAGGTCAGGGTTCAGACGTTTTTTCCGATACCTTTCCCTGAAGTATTAATTCTATCAAGACATGGTCATACGTTTCCAACATTCTGCAATCTGAGTCGGTAAACTGTTCGGATGATTCTAGCAACAACGAGAAGGATGACTTGTCAACCAAATACAAAATCGTCGCTCAAGTAGAGATGCACAAAATAGCAGTGCGGCCCCAGTTTCTTCCCTATTGTGATATGATCAGGTGGGTGCTGGACCATGTGGACATCCCGACCAGGACAATTATCAACGAACATAAGGTAACGATTGGGAATTTCAGACCAGAACATTTGTGAGAAATGTATAAATTGTCACCCACACCCAACCTTTCTCACAATGCCAAATTTCTAGAAGGTTTCAAGAAGGAGTGTGAGCAATATGCAAAAAGTTTATTCGATTTGATCAAAAATTGGGTCTCACACCTTGCGAAATTCAGGGCTGATACTCACAGAATCTATTCAATCTCTTCCTTGGAGCCACAATTCAAGTATATAGTGATGATGGCCTGCAAGTTGTATGGGAAGGAGAACACTACCCATTTTTTCCTTCCATGGGTACTACTTATTCATACAATTGCTGAGGGTTTCTCCTTCGACTGGGCCAAACTGTTGTCTGACAGTCTGACTAGTTGAATTACCGAATATCGAGCATAGAGGGCGAGTAAGAAAGCAACTTCATTCTTTATGTCGGCTTACATCATGGATGCTATCTGCTTCATGACACCCTTCCCACTAATGAACTGGAGCTGGGACTCATCTAATATAGAGCCTATTCATGTCTACCACTCGAAGCTTTGGGAGGATAAAGCCAAAGAATTCATCTACGAGATCTCCAACTGGGTAATGGTGCCATTGCATGTCACCATCTTCGGCCAACCGTCTCCCAAGATTTCAGATAGCATCATGACCAACCTGAGTAGCATGGCATATTGGTATATAGAGGCAGATTTTTCATATATCACGGTTTTCAGCACCTTTGTTCCTCCATATGCTCTACCACTATTCTTTCCAGATAAGCTATTGTGTCACGAGATCTCCAGACAGACTGTGCTCGGTGGAATAAGCAAAGAGCTCAAAGAAGTATAAAAAAAGGTATGGCCGCCCTTCCCCATTCATATCGGTGCATATTCCTTGTTAGATTTTGGCCATGCCAAAGCCGAGGCTACGGATTTAGAAGAAATGAAGCTGGTGGATATTGAGTTCAAGAAGCATGACCCTAATAAGTTTGTGAGCAATCACCTGGTGAGTTGTGGCCTGAAGATATATGAACACGAGGATTCCCCTCATGATGAAATATTTCGGGGTGCGAGGTCCTAATATGAAGTTCTAAGTCGGATTCAAGCCCTTCCACCTAGAGATATGGCTGACTTCCTTAAATTCTAGGAGCACTGGCGGAGTTGTCTCCCCCAAGTTTTAAAGGGTGAAACCCCAAAGCTTCTGGTTACATAGCAGACGAAAGCCAAAGGTTCAAAGGACTCGAGTCCTAACAAGGAAAAGAGCCAAGAGGAAACAGGGGAGGCTGGATCCTCAGAGCGAGGAGTTGAAATCCCCTACCAACAGGAAGGAAACCCCGAAAAGGGTACGTCGGGCAAGCAAGTCCAAGGTCAAGCAAAGATACCCTAGCAAGGGTCGGGCGACTCACTATCGCTCATGTCAAACAAGCTAACGATAGATGCTACTCCAAAACAACCATTCAATGAAATTGATAGTCCCATTTCTTCTATCACACCCTTATAGTTCAAAAAGGGGAACCTCGATGCGGGATGGGTTTTCGGTGAAGAAATAGCTTCCATTTCAATCGAAGAATTACCCCCTAATGAATTTTTCTTTGATAAGAAAACGAAGGATGTAGTGAAGAAAGAATCATATCAAAAAGTGGGCGTAGTGGCTAAAAGATTTAAAATCTTGACAGAAGGAAAGCCCGTAGGGGAGGAGGAATTCGTCGACGAGATAGCAGGAACACTGGGGGCTTATGCTACAACTAACCAGTACTCTGTGGGAACCTTGAAGGCATAGTTGAAGCGAAAGAACCTCTTAATCGACAAGTTGGAAGCTAGGGTGGCTACGGTGGAAGCAAATGCCAGGGATGAGGTGAGAAAAAGCCTCAAGCAGGCCAGAATAACTGATCTGTAGGAGATCAAGAAGCTTAGATCCAACCTTGAGCTGGCGTGCCAGTTGACGCAAGTAAGTGAAACGCGGGTAAGCCAACAGGAGCAAAAAATAATACAGTTATAGTCGAAGTTGGATGTCGCCGAGAATCAGGTTTTAGACATAAAAATGTTCAGATCCCAAGCTGCCGAAATCCGACAGAAGGTATTAACGGCTCAATAAGACTTGCTTGTAAAAGTGGGAACCATTCAGAACCACTTTCAGATGATAGATCAAGTGTTAGAAAATATTTCTTTGAGAGAAAGAGAAGCTGGGGCAGCTCGGTTTGCTTTCCAGGACACTGTTATAGCTATGGTGAAGATAGAGATGGTCAACAACTCCAAATTATCCATCGCAGAACAAAATAGAGGGAATATCTTGCTAAAGTTCTGGGAGCATAATATATCAGAAAGCAGGGGAGAGCTAAAGAGGTGATGAATTCTTGTGAGGAAATGTTCGCCTTGATAAATAAAAGTTTGTTAGACCTTGATAAGGAAGGCAGTGCTAGGACGCTGGGCAAAATCAATATAGCTAAACACCTGCTGGACATCAAAGAAAATGTGGAGAAGGAGCAAGCAGATATATCCCAGATAAGCCAGGTTGATTTGGTCCAAGTGGACAAATGGCTAGTACAACCAAGTTTACAATTATGCTCTATCATCACGAAATACCAACAAGTAGGGAAAAGGTTGCCACACTTGGCGAAGAGTTGTTACACCTTTGAGGCAAGAAACCAAGTAGAGCCTTCCAGGTTGATAGCCCAGTTGGTTGAAAGGTGTGTCATTTGCATTGAGTAGGCGAAGGGGCATGTTTTTGGTGCTAAATAATGACAGATGTCAACCCATTCTATTTCTGGAGCTGGAAGAGCAGAGAAAGGAAGGTGCTCTGCCCTTACGAGGGAAGACAAAAGATGAGGAGATGAAACACTCCATTTTTTCATTTGTAACTGACAAGTTTCCAGAACGATCAAAATTCTAAATGTTTAGAAGTCTGTTTAAATATACATTTAGGAAGAGACACAAAGGGATTTTTTTTCGGTTGGAGATTGTAATAAAGAAATTTCTTTTTAGCCAGGATTAATACAAAGCGAATTGAAGACTCCATATTCCGTCAAGATTGAGTTATGTGTTTTCCTCTGTGATTTCATACTTCATGTCATTTTTTACATATACGTCTTTGATGAATGTTTTATCTACAATTTAGTATAACTTCTACTATGGTGATTAGGTTCTAGTTATCTAGTTATTTATAGTTTTTCCTCTGTATCGGCTACTAGCAGGTACAAGACGTGTGAATTACTTAGATCTCTACATTTTATGCTTTCATCAAGGTATCTCTTTCTTTTCTTCTTCTGCTATAGCGTGGGATTCCTATGAAATTGATGCCCCACATTATTGATAGCTCTATGTTTTTCTTTCATTTTCAAACTCGGTTTCAGATTTTAACTTAGTTATGAAAAACAAGCTTCGATTTTGTTAAACCCTTCGATTGGCTTCACTAAATTTTCCTCGTATAATCTAAAATTGAAATAAGCACTTTAAAACATCAACCCTTTTTTTTAAATCTCTGTTCTCCCCATGACTGTACCCATCGTAAGGTAGCCCAACATCGAACCCGACCTATCGGATCAAACCAGCATCACTTTGAATCTTTTCGATACCATACTTAAGACTGCCATCACCTGGACAGAGCTCGAATGTTCATGGGCTGCCATCGAACGAGATATCAACATTTAAGAATATTTGGAATCTAGACAAAGACAACTCATAAATCAACCATAGCTTCTTTCCCCAAAGTTGTTTCTTCCCCTTTTTATCACTCACTCACTTTGGATTCTTAGACTCTATACTGTATAGCCTTAAGTGTAGACTCTAGAACAACAGAGGGTCCTCTCGAACTAGGTAAATGTTAACCTACAGTTTGAGGCATGACGAGAGTGCTAGTAGGCTGTGGTAGGGCTGTTGTCCACACCTCTCCCTCAACATATCTGGAGTCGTGTGTAACCCCTCTACTCCACATGTGAGTCTGGTCGGTAAGCTATCATCAGCCTACATCATCAACAAATCATGTTAGAAATATATCCATATCATATCATCTAATTAGATGCACTAATATCACAAATAAAACAATCAAACCCCAATGGTTCACTCCCTGACTCGATCCAGAGTCCAAGGGTTTCCATCGATGCCTCTGCATCCTCTAGGTCCAAAATCCTGCACACTCAGGAAAATCGAGTCAATAACACCTGTTTATGTCAATGCAACATAATAACATGTCAACAATTCATGATGCCTCATAATCGTGATCAAATGTTTAATAGTATAATAATCTGGATCACTTGCGAGCAAGTGTCCTGAAAGAATAATTTCATTCAGGGCAAGCAAGAGCGGGATGTTACACCTTTTGATTATTTGATTGCACAATGTGTACATCTGAGGACTGGGTGGTAGGGGTGGTCAGGAAAAAGGTTGAACCTACCGTAATTTGTTGAATAGACAATTGTTGCATCGGGTTAGAGACCATATCTACAATTTTTCTTTGAGAGGAACCGACAATATCGTTGACATGTGGTCCTTATTTCAATTTTGACAAGGCATGTAACATCCCTAGACTCTCAAGCTGGGCCATGCCACATAATCTCAACTTTTGTCTCTAGGATATTCTTTCTAGCAACCAAGCTCACTACTGGACAATGCTACTTTAAAATTTCCTAGTGTGTGAATGCTACTTATAATGCTCCCTCTTACAAGTAGACCATATTAACTACGCAAAACCCTAATGTACTATGACCAGACTCACGTTGAGCCTCACTCTACGAGTACACATATTTTAATACAATTATAGTAGAAAAATAAATGTCACAAATCCTCTGTGTGCTTTATCCATTCAATACACACACACACATACACAAATAGTTTTGAGTGCAACACTTATGCACACAAAGTACTATTGTACGCTCAAGAAATCCAGTACTACACACAAGTTCTATCACTTTGTGTGCACATAATGCTTCACTGCACACTCAACGAATCATACCATGCCTTGGTATATTCTAATCATACCACAAAGTTTAACTTATAGGAATACTTAGGAACTTCCATACTTCTCATGAGAAACAATACATATATATTCATCATACATGTAGCTAACAAGAAATACTTATAACTATTGTGCTCACATGTGACGCAACATACATGAATAAGAAACCTAAAT
>ML810082.1:76981-108895 GCA_009831015.1 Picea engelmannii
AAAATATAACTTTAGATAACACAATAATTAAAAAAGTCTATGAAGGTCATTTATCTCTTATTAAATGTCACTAAATATGTGCAGGACTCAGACATTCCTCCCATCCATAGACTCTGTCGATCATAATCTCTCAGCGACAGGTCACCCATGAGATGGACTTAAACTCCATAGGAAAAAGGGTTCCTATTTCCAGACAATGGTTTGATATTCAACAAAATAATTGGTCCAATGTGACGAATCCTACAACTACCCTACATTATCTCATTTCCCACATGTCTATCCCACCCGAGGAAGTGTTCCCCTTCTTTTCTCAATAGTCCTTCAACTGCCCCACTTCCCTTCCAGGGCTTCAACAATAGGCCAGACAGATCCCTGTATCTAATGGTCAACACACTAGAGAACAATTCCCAACAAAATATCACCTAGAGTGTGCTCATGGTCCTAACAACTCACCTCTTTGATAAGAAACAAGCCTTCCCAACAATAGGGATAAGAAAAATGACAATAAGTTACCGCACAATATGTATTCCTTCCTAAAGGAAATTTTGTCAGAAGGATTTTAGAATGAGTGATCCCCCAAATTACACTAAGGCCATCAATATATATTTCATGCCTTCAAATCGACACTTGTCACCTTTAGAAGTATATTTATCCTCTTGGTGACTCGTTCCCTACCCTCAAAAACTTAACATAAATACATATCCATAAATTAAACCTTTAGAAATATTATTAAAATATTCCCTTGGCTTAAGCTTCTTCTTTTTCCTTTTTCGTGGGGTTTATCCCTCGTCTCTTTTCATTTGATTTGATTATATGAGTAGTGATGTGATTATATTAACAATCTTGGGGGTGATTACATTTACAATACATGTGCATTGACCTTTTTCATCCAAGCTCACCAACCTTAAAATATAAGCATAAATATAAAGGCTCTCGGGCCCCATAACTACATGCCTAATCTGATGCATGCAAGACTCTAGGATGTGTGTACTCTTATTTTGATACACCATCCTAACACAATTTCACAAGTGCACACTACATTATAAAATGTCATTTTTCTTTCTTTGATGTACAATCCCCGCATAATAACCAAACTATGGAATGTGTGCACAAAATTGAATTCAAGACTTGCTAGTAACAACTCACCAACTTATATGTGTGTATATATATATACATATATACACACACAAACATTTTTATTTTTATTTACAGTTGGGGTTCATCCTAGGGGTATTACATTCCCCTTCCCCTTATATATGCATTGTCCTCAGTTCATTACCTACTCATGTATAATCAAAACTTCCAAAAGTCTTCAAAGAGATGTGGATACTTTGCTCGCATAGAATCCTCATGTTCCCATGTTGCATCCTCAAGACTGTAATAGGTCCACTTGAACTTTACCACTCCTACTGCGTGATTCCAGAGAATCTTGACTTTCTGATCCAATATGCACACTAGTTGAACTCATAATTCTCTCTCTTGCTCCACCTGAATCACACTCCAATCAATGACATGATTAGCATCAGTTATATACTTTTTAAGTAAAGAAACATGGAATACATTATGAATACTCAAGGATGCAGGTATAGCCAACATATATACGACAAGACCAATCCTCTCTAGGATTTTGAATGGCCCACAATATCGTATTTCTAGATTAGAGTAATTCCACAACATCGAGGAACTTCATCTTACTTTTACTTTTAGGAACACATGGTTACCCACTTTAAATTCTCTAAAAGTTTGGCCTTTATCTTCATAGGTTTTTTTTATTCCTTGGGCAACTTTTAAATTTTTATTTATTTTTACCATTTTCTCTTCCATTTCCTCGAGTAGATCTGGCCCAACTACTGCACATTCTATTGGGTTATCCCAACTCACAGGTGTGTTGCACCTTCTACCATATAGTGCTTCAAATGGACTCATCTTTAAATATGTTTGACATCCATTTTTGTAAGCTAACTCTATCAGATGTAATTAGTCTTCCCATTTTGATGGTTTATCCATCACATACATCCTTAGGACATCTTTTATTACTTGATTTACCCTCTCTGTTTGTCCATCTATCTCAAGGTGATATGTTGTGCTAACGTTTAGAATTGTCCCAATTCCTTTGAACAATCCCTTCCAAAAATTTGAAGTGAACTTGGGATCTTTATTAGACACAATTTCCTTAGGCATACCATGCAATTTAGTAATTTCTTGCATGTATATCTCATCAACGTCAGTTTCCTTGTGCACTGATTTCATTGGAACAAAATGGGAAGATTTAGTAAGCTTTTCCACCACCACCATAATAGAATCATGTTGCTTGGAAGTATTAGGAAAATTAGTTATAAAATCCATCATTATAACTTCCCACTTCCATTCAAGAATGGGAAAAGGTCATAGAAAACCAACTGGATGTCTTTCCTTAGCCTTGAGCTTCTTACATTTGAGACATCTAGCAATAAAATCAACAACTTCCTTTTTCATACCTGGCCAATAGTATTGCTTCTTGACTGCGACAATTGTCTTCTGCTAACCTGGATGTCCAACATAAGGAACCTTATGCATCTCTGACAATATCAGGATATTCAACTCTTGATGATTTGGCACATAGATTATGTGTCTATACATGAGGATCCCATCCTCTCTTAGCTCATTACCTTCCAAATTATTTTGTGACATACCTTGTTATAAGTTCACCTTTATGTCCACATAGCACATATATGATTTGGAAAATTCTAAAATCATGTTGCACAAATATGTTTTGTACATGCTAATGGTTGTAGCATGCATCTCATGCATGCTCCTGCTGAGTTCATCAACCACCTTGTTATGTTTTCCTCTGATATGATTTATTTCAAAGTCATACTAACTGAGGAAATCTAACAACCTACTTTGTTTGACATTTAAACTTGGTTGTCCAAACAAATATTTCAGACCACAATGGTTTGTTCTCAGTTTAAACATTTTACCCATGAGATAATGCCACCACATCTTCAAGGCATGCATTATAGATGCCAATTGTAAATCATGAGTAGCGTAGAGACTTTCATGTTGTTTCAACTTCTTTGATTCATAGCCTACCACATGTCCATTCTGAATCAGGACTCCACTAAGTCCTTCCTTGCATGCATCCATGCACACAATGAAGTCTACATCAAGATCAACAATTCTCAAAATTGGCGCACTTGTCAACAAACTCTTCAAGTTCTAAAAATACCTTAGACAATACATAGTCCACTCAAATCACACACCTTCCTTATCCATGGGTATGATTGGATGCACAATATTTGAGAATATCCTTTTGTAGTACCATGCTAGTCCCATAAAGGGTATCACTTCTACAACATTTTTTGGTGTTGGCCATTCCTCAATGGGTTTTATCTTCATTGGGTCCACAACTATTCCTTCCTTTGAAATTATATGACCCAAGTAATAAATCTTTCTCTGGTAAAATGAACACTTGCTCAACTTTGCATATAGTTGATGCTCCCTCAATACTTGTAACACCATCCTCAAGTGCCACTCACGCTCTTCTTCAGAATTTGAGTAAATAAGTATGTCATCCAAAAATTCAATGAAAAACCTATCTAAATAACTTCTGAAAACTCCATTCATTAAACACATGAAGACAAATGGTGTAATTTACAACCCAAATGGAACCATTGTAAAATCGTAATGACCATACCTTGTTCTGAAGGAAGTCTTTATGATGTCTTCCTATTTTATTCTCACTTGGTGATATCCATATCTGAGATCAATATTGGAAAATATCCTTGCACCCTTTAACTGATTAAACACTTCATCTATCCTTGGAAAATGATATTTTTTCTTCATTGTTAGCTTATTCAACTGCCCAAAGTCAATACAAAATCTGAACGTACCATCCTTATTCTTCACAAATAAAACTATCACACCCCAAGGCGACACACTTGGGCGTATATACACCTTCTTCAGAAGTTCTTCAAGTTGCATATGAAACTCCTTCAATTCTAGCATACTGCTGGCTGGAGTTTATGACACACCGTCAATGAGAAGGGAAGATCTGATCCAAGGTTGTCTAGTTAACCCAAGTCGTTTAAAATAACCTACCCTGATGGGTTTTGTGGCTCCGTTAGCCAATGAAAACACTGAAGTAAAATAAGAGAGGTACAAACTATCTATCTATATAATCTTATTACGTACATTAATTGATAATCATCTCTCTCTCTCTCTCTCTCTCTCTCTCTCTCTCTCTCTCTCTCTCTCTATATATATATATATATATATATATATATATATATATATATATATATATATATATAGTCTTATTATATACGATATGTATGTACATATACAAGGTTTGCATAAAGCCTTGTGAAAATGAAAGTTTAACTAGTGAAAAAAAGTTTGAATAAGATATAAGTCTAAGGAAATTATTCTATTTCTATAAGTCACAAATAACAAAATGAATGAATAAGATTCAAAATGATATAATTGTAATGAACAAAGCATTTAAAGTTTAAATGATTTAATTGTTATTCATTCATAAAGTAAATAAATCAACTAAAAGGAAAACTAACTAACCTGATGTTGATCAACAATAAAGAAAGAGCACTAGTTATTTTTCTTTCTATGTAGTGAAAGCTCCACGAACCTGTAGCTAAGCAGAAATCTATGACAAGAGGCAAACAATGGTATTTCCTTAAGTAACTCAAGTAATTTTATTTTTTGAAACAATTTATAAGAAACAAAAAGACAAATGTTTTTCTCATGTGAATTTATATTATTAAAAATCTGGAGATGGAATCAACTATAATCTCTGGAAAATGACGTAATCAAATTATAACATTCAACATAAACTAAAAATGTACAGACATTTAATTAGCCACAGAGATTATGATAACCATAAATGATGGACCATACAAGAGATAAGCAGAACATGAAAGCATAGGTGTTGAATAGACTAAAGCTAATTCATAACATATATGTTTTCATGTTCATAAATATATGAAATTAATATGACGATGATCACATCATACAGTTTACATAAGGACTAAAGCCAAAAAGCAAATTGCATTTCATATCATTCCCCAAAAGATAAGTCCATCTTCAGGTCAAAAACTAATGCCCCCCTCTCTTGGAAAGTACCAATATTTAAAATAAGTTCATGATCTATTTCTCATATATTCTAAGATAGAGATAGATCCATCCTTATTAAACTCTTTTTCCAAAAAATAACCAAAAAAATAGGTATGTTGTAACAACCATACAAAAATAGTTACATACAAGATATTATTGAAACTGTTTTTTAAAGAAAAACTTGCAAATTTGGAGCATCTCCAACGATTCACTTGTTCCATCAACCATTTGCAATTCGCTCCTCTTCAAACCTGAGAAGAAAAACAAAATTTAATTTAGAAAATGAATCTAATAAACTAATTAAAGACAAGCTACATAATCTATGATTATGTAGCTGGTCTAATAAAACAAAATTAAAAAAAAATATGTTATAATAAAACAATCAAAACATTAATTCCAAGAAATTTGTTTACCCAATAAACATTTGAACAAGATTCATAAGATAATTTCAAGTTCATAACAACGTTGAAGTTGGATGAATTTTTTATAACGATATCTCCTGATTCCCTGAATCTTTTGCTAGCTTTGGGGGAAGTTTGTTGCACACTGGCTCTCAGATCCATGTTTTCTCTTTCCAATACCATGTTTCGAGCCACAACTTGATTCATATGAGCTTGCAAATAAGGGATATCTTGATAGTACCTCTAGATCCAAGTGAAGCATTCTTCAAAGTATACCTGTTACAATCTCGGTAGGGGGAGATAATTATTTGAGTTCAACGGTTTATCTTGTGCCATTGCCTTTTTTAAATCATATTGGATTCCTAAAAACCCCTCTTGTTCCTTTAAAAATGGATGTAGGTTTGAAACAAAATTGTATTGGGGTGAATCCTCTCTAGTGGCATCAGATTTTGCATCCTCAACAGAGATCGTATATTCAATGATCACAGTATGAATGTGTTTATCAAGGTTTTGATATTGGTTCCTGGTCATCCTTGACAAAAGTCTACCACTCCTCTTATTTCTAAAATCTAGGTCATTAACATTATGTGTGACTTGCTTACCCTATTTCTTGATTTTATTTTTATCCTTACTAAGCGTGGTCTGTACAGGATCAGGGGTGACCAATGACCTATCTATTAAAAGACTCATAATTTCTTCCAAGGATTTCTTAGGAACAAAATCACGTTTTTTGGAGGCGACCTCGGATATTGGAGGAAAATCAATCGGGGTGTTAGAAGGTAAGACATGGTCTTTTGAGACTTGTATTTCAACTCGAAAAATTTGTAGAGAATGGGACGATATGCTTGGGCCGAAAGTCTCATCAACATTCATAGGTACACTAGGAACAAGTTCAGATGACAAAGGAATAAAACTATTCCTAACAAGAAAACACTGCCAATTATTTCCCATCTTTAAAAATTGGGCATTAACCAGAACCCAAATTAGACCATGGTGGAATAAACTGGACTAAGAGTTAGGGTTTTGTCTCTGGTAAAACCTATACATTTTCTAGAGACTCTTAAGAAAATAAAAAGGAAAGTTCAACTTAAAACCCAGGAATACCATCAATAGGCATATATGAAATAAAAACACCAATCCATAACATCCCTCACAGGTCACAAATTGTTTAATTATCAACAACAAGCCATGCCAACAAGTTTTGAATAACTGGATAGGCATACCTTTTACGTTATAGCATGATTTTCTGGATACCATCAGTAAATGCCATGGGATACCTTCTATTTTTAGGTTTTTGAACCAATGCTCCCCTTCTTGTGATAGAACCCTAGCCTCTGCTATGGACTATTCATCTACTTGCAACTGCAAGTTGCCTGTCTTGGATTTTTCATCGTCAAAAGTCTTGGAAAAGGCATGTGAAACTCCCAGGTTAAAACCTTCAAAATATTGGACAAATTTAACCCAACCTAAAAGGACGAGGTCATCTACAACGTCATCATGAGAAAGCAAATCATGTGAGCCATTCGGCTCCACCCTAACCACTGGAGCCATCAACTTGTGCATGATATACCAAAAGATCCAAAACGTAGGGGTCTGTGATCGATCCAACCTGAAAAAAAGGGTAGAGTTTGCATGGCTAATTGTGACCCAAAAAATAAGGGCTCGGGAGGATGCTACCATGACTTCCACCCTAAACGTTGATTAAATAGCCCGAACCAGAGGACGAAAAACTCAAAAACCACTTGACCTACTGAAAACCTACTCCCTGGTTACGAAGAACAATCCAAACGATAAAATGAATGTGATCATTGATGGACACGACATACCGGTTATGGTTTCATAGAAAGGTAACTAGCCAGGTCATATGTTGATTGGATAGTGACATAACAATTTAAAGCACCATTCAGATCATATGGTAAGGTCATAAAGTCACAACCAAAATCGCAAAGGGTAAGGAAATAATCAATACTTTCAAAATTGATTTAATCATAACATAAATCAACTACGATTTGGTTCTATCCTTATGCTATAAAAATTTCACATAATCACATACTCACCAAGCTTACATGTTTTGGGATTTTAGGTGTTTCAAAGGATCGTTTGGTTTTACAAGGAGAAAAACCTTTAGAGTTCATTTAATGTGTTTATAAAAGGATTTCAATTTCATGCTCGCCAGTCATGAAATTGAAATGGGTAAACAAGTCAGATAGCAGTAAAATAAAACTTAAAACAACTGATCACCCAAGTAATCACTAAAAAACAACAATCAAATTCGTTGCAAATAAAAATTAGGCAGCGTATAAAATTTTCCTTTGCAATTTTTTGCGTTTCAAAAATCGATGAAGCAATATGAATAGTTGGTTGACAACACATACTCATCCTATAAGGATTCTTGGATATAGGAGCTTCTCCTGGCATCATATTTATAGAGAAGTTGATATCTCTTTTCGATGGAAACACAGTATTTATTTAAATACATCCTCAAATTCCTTTAGTAATGTGCAGTCTTCAACACTTGGCACTTTATCCACAGGTGCCTCATCCATGTGCACTACAAATACTTAACATCCTGTCCTATAACCTTTCCTCAATTGTAAGGCTAACATTTCTCTTATAGTCACAACCCTTGGAATGTGTTGAACCATTCTCAAATTTCCTTACTCATCTAAGAAATTAAATTCCTTATTATAATAGTCTAGAAAAACATGATGTTGGTTCAACCAATCCATACCAATGATGAAATTTGTAACACCCATGTTTCCCCCAGCTTGTAATTAATCGTTAATTATGATTACCATGCTAAGGCATGTGAACGATATAAACGTATTGTTATTTAGATTGCCAATGATTGAATGTGGGGGTGAAGCCTTGAAGTACTAACCATGATATCACTAGAGGAAAGAATGGGAAAACTATAAGAGAGGGTTCATTATGTCAAATGACCTTGAATTTCCCCTTTTTGGGAATGATAAACCCCCTCTGGATCCCAAGGAGAGGAATTAGTTAATGAAGGAAGGACTGGTTTTTGAACACTCAACAACTCGCATGAATGTAAGCATGGTCTGACTGAAGAACGTCGGCCTGAAGTACCGTAGGGTCTGGAAGACTAGCTTGACCCGAGTTTCCTTCTGACAGAAGGAATGAGAAAGGTAGAGACCCATCATGGGAAAGTATATACAGAAAATAGAGACAAGGAAGAGAAAAAAAAGTGTGTGAGGCTCTATAGAGAGCAGGAGATACACCAAACAAGAGTGCATGCATAGAGGGGAATGCACAACCCGAGTATGCAGAAGGAAAGAGAAAGGCCGTGAGTTTTATTTTGAGGAAGCATATGATTAACCTCGTCGTTTTTTTGTGAAAGAGAGAGGATATCTGAGAAACAAAATAAATTTCCCTGGTAATATCATGGCTTCGCACGGGGGTGGCCAGAGCACTAAGAATGAATGCCTCTGAGCCTATGGTTGGGTGGAAAGGTGAACACCCATAGTCAATTCATTGGATACAATCTGAAATAGATAAGTATTCTCATATCTTGTATATTTGAACTGTAACTATAAATTAAAGTTGGATATCCTATAAATGTTTTAGGTATGTTCATGTTTTCTTGATGATTAGAATATGTCCCTTTATCCTTGACTTATCGTTTATTTAAGTAAGTAAGGAACTATATGGTCTGTGCATGTAAATGATCGAACCCTGTAGTGGCTCAAGTTTAAGCAGATGAACTGTGAGTTTGTCGACCTTGGGTGTAGGTCCTCATATGCATGTCAACCCTCCCAGTTGTTTTGAGTCTCCTGGGAGAAGGAGTCTATTAAGATAAAGAGAAAGACTACAAAGTGTGCGCCAACACCTAAGTCTTTTAGAATTGATGAAGCTCAAGAATGATAATGATATTTAAGTCTCTAAAGGGAAGAACCTTTCATTTGGAAGACGAGCGGAAAAGATCCGTTTGGGAGAATCCAAGGTTTGTCATGACAGTTGGATATGGAGAAGGAGTGTAGGTGTTAACTCCTCGACTCCTTTAGTCTTTGCGAGTTTGAAGAAATTTTGTATTCTTCATAGGGGAGACAAATCCTCCGAAGTCCCAAAGTATGAAGTGAATTGGGATCATCCATCATAAGGGACACATGTCGCCAGATCCCACAGTTTAAAGAGTGGAACTTTGTCATTTTTTAATCGTTGTGTTAAAGAGAAGAGGAACTCCCAAAGGGTCGAATACTAAAGTCTTGAAGCCACGACAACCGTAGATCTGTGGGTCCACGTGGATGGACCCTGACCGTCAGAAATAAACTATGGTCATGCCAATGCTGAACAACACCAGAAGTTACAAGGAGTTTGTGTAGAAAAACTCTTGAATGTTGAATTCATGAAGTAACAGGAACCATAGATCTATGGATCTACATGGCTAGATATCGACCGTGAGATCTGAGGGATGTTAGAAGGCTATCATTCCAGAGTGACTTGACCTAGTGAAATCATCCAGGGTGACGTGGGCCCACGATCAACATGCCACATGTCACCAATATATGGATGTTTTTTAGTCCCCTTACGCCTATTAGAGAATGACACATGTCATCCCCCAAAGAGGACACGTGTCACGTCTGTCCCTTTCCACATGTCAGTTTATGGTTCATGCCCGCTTGGCCAATGTGGTTGGTGACGTGTCCGAGACTCCGAGAGTTTAGATAACTTCGGGAGTTCAGAAGATTTGGGCATTGTATAATAAAGGGATGTTCAAATTCGATCGTCGATTGCTTAATGTTGAACATTCAATGACGATAGGCGATTAACGAAATGCTGAAAACATAGGATGTCAGTTGCCGATTGTCGAACATCAAATGCAGAAAAATGGGCGTTCAATGAAAAATGTTGAACGTCGATCGCCGAAGGGAAAAGGTCATGTGGCGAGATTTTAGGACTTCGAGGAGTAAGAAAAAGGGGCGTTTAGCGCCAAACGCCAAATACCCCAACTAATAATCTCCCAAGTAACTTTGAGAGGCAATAAATTACATACTAGAGCTCATATTTTAGTGCGGTGGCGACCATTAGAAAGCTAATTGCGAGCAGTAGAAAATGGAGATCCCAGAATTAGGATTTGAGATAATTAGGAAAAACAAAAATTTGATGCCCCATCCCTAGAAAGGGTATTTATGGGTTGGAAGTGTTAAAAATTGGTATTAGAGCATGGAGAAAACAATTGACCTGCTTGGGATCATGCATGAGTAACATAAAATATTATTAATTTTTTTTTAAGGGTGAGGGCGTACTACCCTACCCTATCTAGCAGAGCATGATTCAGACATAGGCTTGGATAGGCGGGAGAACAATCTAAAGGATAGGATAACATGAGCCTCCTGAGAGTACCATTATCATATGGAATTTATCTGCACAAGTTCATTGGAGGATGTATATTAAAATTCAGTTGGAATTTTACCCAACGAGATTGAATCATGCTAGTTTGTGGCAAAGGAAGCCCATCATTTCTTTGGGAAATGATAGCCGAACCTACAGGAGTGGGATTATGCCGATGGGAACTAACAACAAGACTTGGATGTGAAGGGATTGAAAGGATTTGTAGCACATATTGAAAGGATCAGAGGGAGGAGCAGATATTGATACTTCATCATTTTGTTTGATATCTACAGGCTCTCGCTATTTAACCATATCTTCATTATCCTCGGTAGAAGAATGAGTAAATTATTTCCCTTCCTCATGGGATTGGAAAACCTTATTATGATCACTCTTCTCAAACTCCTATTGGCTGATGACTTGTTCTGTTCTTTCAAATATATCAAGGGAAAGTAATCTCTCTAGACTAAGGGTATCTGGGGTATCTGTGGGGTCATCAACTTTGGTTCCTAGAGACAAGATGTGTTTTCTCTTGGACAAAGAGATATTCTCCTCGATTTGTGTGGCCATGTTGTGATCTTCATCGAGTGTTCTTGGGCCCTTTTTACTGAGGGGAAACCCTATATTCACTAAGAGTGCATTGGTATAGAGATGAAGGATGTATTGGTCTTCAGGATGATGGCTTCTAGGAATTCGATATAGTATGTCCTCAAACCTATCCTGGAATTGTCTGACAGTTTCATTCTTAGTTTTTTTTACATGATCGAGTAGTTTTAGTAGTACTAGGATGTCTTCTAACTGAATGCACCATATTTTGAGAAAGTTTTCTTTCAATTGTTCCATAGTTGTGATGCTAGCATCAGGGATATTGTCATACCAAATTCTAGCATTTCCATGAAGAGTGGCGGCGAAGAGCTTCATTTCCAAATCTTCAACATCATCACTAATAGGGTGGAATTGAAAGAAAACCCATAAATCATCCATGTGATAGTCGAATCTCTCCCTATCACTACCAGTGAACCTAGGGAGACATTTTTCGTACTTAGGGGGAATTTTCCTGGGGTATCCTGGGATTTTACTCATGTCCAAGAGTTTGAAGTTTCCCAGGTCCCATTGAGAAGTCATGGTTGGTTTCATCACTATTGTAGTTTCCAGATAATTTTCTTGAAATTACCAAAGGGATGAGGGGATCACCCTTAGTGGAGTCACCAGGTAAGCTTTGTAAAGTAAATAATTTTGAGGAAAATCTTGCCAAGAAGTGTTGTCTTGAGGAGAATTGACTCAGTGTTCCCCAACAACGACGCCAAAACATTATCGCACAATTTGTACTTATTCGAAAGGACAAGGTCTAGGGAAGGAAAATTGGCGTAACGAGAGGTTATCCTATCACTGTCACCTCAATGAGATACCTCTTTATATTTAGGTTTTATAGCCCATGGGAGATGCTCTCGATGACCTAGGGGTTTGATAAGGAAAAGGTTAAAGTTTCTATGAAAATTTCCCCTCTCACAGGTCACATTGATCAGAAATTCCCAGGGTTTTAACCAATGAAGTAATGAATAATTAAGATGTAACTTGCCATAACAAATCAACAAGAGAATATATCTTTTGCAAGTACAACTTGTTGTTAGTACTTCATAAAACCATGGAATTTGTCAATAAAGGAAATAGTTGATTTATGATGAAACAAACATAAGTTTATAGCAGAAATGTTTATAAGACAATAACTTCACAATAAATGCCTTAAAATGGCTTCAAAATGACCAAGAATGATTACTCATTAACACCAAAATACTATCATTTGTCAGAAGCAAGTAAGGAAGTGTATTAATCAACTTTTTCAATATCTTTTAGGTGCTTTTAGTGCTGCAATAGATGGTTGTAGATTACTTTTTTAACATCAAAAAATAAGTTAGTAGAATAGACTATTCTAAGGTTAGGAGTAGTTAGTAGAGAGCTTAAGGTATAGGTTTTGATAATAGTTTTTCTCAATCACTCAATAGCAAGGCTTAGATCATTGTTGTTTTAGGGTAAATGGATTCCTTTTAGGCAACAAAAAATCTTGAAGGAACAAATGATAATGAGAGAGTTAAAGACAAGAGGGTCAATAATTGAAGTGTTGGTAGCCCAAGGATTCAATCACCAAACCCTAGGGGGAAAATGGATACTAGGAAGTAGGTAACCCTAGTCCCTAGTATTTTTCCTCCTTCTTTAGCTCAAGGATGAAGTAGATGATGGCTTAGATGAAGAAACATGTGCTAGGTTGTTGTAATGGCAAGGACCTTAGCAAAAGCTTCAAGAAAATCTGTTTTCTAGCATAATCTAGTAGGTGAAAGCTATTAAGGCAAGGAAAATAACATGTTCTTAGCCTCCTAGGGTTTTAAGATAGAAATTTCATAACATTAGTATAAATGAAAGATTAATGTAACTATAACCATTAAATGAAGAAGAATTGCAGAAAATTTACTTACTTCCACCAAGAATCATCTAGCAAATACTCTAGTTGAACACTTCCACCAAGAAAATTGCCAAAATATTCCAAAATAAGCCTCCTTCAAGAAGTGTGCACCAAATTTCAGCCAGGTAACCCTAATTAGGGTAAAAATTTCAGACCTCACACTTGTGTGAGTGAAATATGCTAACAAAATAAAAGCGAAAATACCTTATTTATACAGTTACAATGACTAGAATTAGGTCAAAAAGGTTGACATGGCCAACTTACATGTAATATTCAGTTTTAACATTAAATGATAAATTAAAACCCTAAATCAAGTAGAAAAGGTGAATTCATGCCCTTTTAGGGTGACTTTAGGCTTTCTTAGGGAAACGTTGGCCTCCAGGAGCAAAACGTTAGGCCTCCTAAGGCCTCTAGATCAAACCACACGTGCCACTTGGCACATAATTGGCTCCAAAGTGTCCAAAACATTGGGTGACGTCAAGGGTCACACAGGTGACATCATGGGCCTTCCAAGGCCTACATCATAGTGAGAAGGGAAAGACCCCTCTCGGTCCAGGCAGTCTCTGGTGGAACGTCCTCCTCCCTCTCTGGTGCAAACCTCTGATTTGTCTTTGACCCTGGCTAGGGTCTCAACATCCATCTGGTGGGATTTTATCGCTTTGGAGGTCTGAACTAACCATCTCCCCATGTGTAAATGTCCATCGGGTGTGGCCCTGAAAAAAAAAACAAGTACGCCCTTAAGAACATAAAAACATATGAAACTAGATGGTGTTTTGATGGATTCAACAGAGAAACACTTAAGAACATAAATGCAGGATGCAATTTCTTCACTAAAAGTGAGTGTAACAACACTTCAAATCAATGAAAACAAACTCTTTCTTTTACACCTTTTTCAAAAATGAAAACAATGTATTTTTTATCATATGTAAGACCTTAGACCACTTTTCAATGCAAATCTAAAATACTTTTTGAATGGAAGTGCATAAGAAAGTGCTAATGAATTTTGAAGACGAGATTTCTTTTCTTTTACAAAATGTTATTGCAACCGAAACAAACAACTATCAAAGCAAGAAAAATGAATAAAGACTTGAATGCTAGTAAGAAAATTATTTTCTTGAAAATTCTAGAGACAAGGGATCAAGCGAAGTTTTTTTTGTCTTTTTTGTTACTGAAAGAAACGAAACGAAATTATGATACATTTTTTTTTCTTTTCTTTCATGAAAAAAGGGAATAAGGTAAAAAGGAAGAAATAAAACAACCTATGATCACTGGAATACAACAATGAACTAGAGACTAAGGCAAGACACACACAACTGACCTTTTAACCAACCTAAATAACGTTATAACCAAAAAAATTACCTAATAAAAAGAAAGAACTCTTAGGATGATTTCAAAGTTTTCAGAGACTTAGTTCACAACAATAAAAGTAAAAAGCAAAGCCAAAAGGATCATATCATACTGAACAACCAACTTAGATCCTCCCAAAGCTAAGGGAAAGGACCAAACACAAAATTATCACATAGATACGAGACTACGTGTATAATAAATAATGTACATATGCTATTCAAAAAAATGAAAATTTTGTATATACATGATTCAAGTAGAGACAAGTGTGTATGGATCAACAAAACTAAAAAAAATAGAAATTGCAAATCCAAGCAGAAGCTTCCAGAAACTTGGTAAAAGTTTCTAAGATAGAAAATGCTTTGAAAGAAAGCTTAGAAAATAAGAAAATTACAGAAATCAAAACAATCTAACAACCCTAAGAACAATCCAAACTAGGTGAAAAGATCCTCAATATGGTTTCCAATTCTATCATGGAATTTTTACCCCGTGACCTTGGGTCTGTGTCACAACAGAGCCTAACCGTATTGAAAAGACAAACCCTACGCTCAGACATGCAAACTTACAATAAAAATTAGTACTTGGAAGAGAGAATAGAAGACTTCACACCTTTTATCCAAACATTCAATGAAATTCCTCGTCCTTGACCTTTGATTTTCTCCCGATCTATGCCTGTACCAACCTGCAAAAGGATATCAAGTCTATACTACAATAAGGTAGTTATGAAATCAAGCTATACATGTAATGTGAAAATTCAAATATGTAAAGCAAGTTAACATATATAAATAGATTGAACAAAATTACACATATATGGAGGGAAAGAGAACCCTTTTATTGAAAACAATATAAGTAGGTAGTTATAACCTAACTTTAACTGTCGACACTAACTCGAAGAGAATCTCTCAGGTTCCTCCACTGTTCCTTCAAACATCAACTCAACAAAATCAATTTTCCTTGAATGACTTGGAAGAGATAGGAACACACCCCACAGTAATATCTGAGAGAGGAAGGAATGTTGGAAAACAACATTCCAGATCAAGGGGATGCTACTCAGAGGTTTAGGGAAATAGAGAGGCTTGCAAATTTGTCAACATAATCTTTCACCAAGGTTGTCTCCCTTCATTCATACCCTCCTATGTTATTATATACCATCCTCAATGGGTTGAGGTGGTTGTATTCCATTGTGTAGGAGCCAAGGGAAGGTTGGGAACAAGACAAACCAAAAACCTTGCCCAAAAATGTGGAATATTTTTATTTTTTCATAAAATTGAGGGTATACATGGTTTGTACATTGGAAAATAACGTATGTACGTGATTTGTACATGGGTGAATTGTGTATGGAAATAATTTTTTTGTTTTTTAGAGGATTTCAATGAAGGAGAATGATATTTAAGTTTGCAAGCTAGGGAATGGACTAGGCCATCTCACAAATTCAAACTAGTGTGGAAATTAGTGGTATAAAAGTTTAGGTCAGGGCTCTAAACATGGTTAAGGGAGGAAACATGAATCTTTGGTCGTAAATGGATCTTCTATCCATCCAGGGATAAGAAGGATGCCTCAAACAACCACATATGGCCTCCTGAAGGTATCCTTGGCCTATGATGTTGATGCCACTAGGTGGTTTTGAGAAGTAGGTATGTGTCACAGGACCTTGGAAATTATCTAGGGAAGAAATACATGCCTTAGGTATGAAATTAAGATTTGGGGTAGAAAATCCATGAACAATACCTCAAAGAAGTACACATGACATTTGGAGGGTATCCTTGACTTTTTAGAATGGATGTTAGTTCCGTCACAAGGTTTTAGAATTAACTATGGGTCTCAAGGCCTTGATATGTTTGATAGGGGGAACCAAAGCCTTAACTGAAGTTCAAATATTCTAGGCATCTAGGTCCAAACATGATGACTTAAACCACCACACTCAACCTCTTGAGGTTTTAGGTAGCTTCAAGGGCTCAATGGTCATGAATGACACCTCAAATCACCATATATGTCCTCTTGAGGGGATATTTGGCATCAAAGTGGGGATATGGGAATCATTAGGAGATTTTGAGCACTAGGTATGAGTATTGGATCCTTGGAAATGATAAAGAGAGGAAACCTAGGCCTTATATTCTAAAGTAATATTCTAGGAATCTAGGGCCAACAATGACATGTTGAACCACCACAAAAGAGCTCTCTAGGGTATCCCTAGTCTTTGGATGGGGATAGTCAATATTATGAGCATTTTAACATTAAGTAAGAGTATTTGGAACCTAGATATGGTAAAGGGAAAAAAGATAGGAGTTAGTCCCTAAAGGAATCTTCTTGGATTCTGAGGCCAAGAATGACAACTTGAACGACCAAAAATGACCTCTAAAGGGAATCCTTTGCCTATAACTAGGTATATAGGCACCATGAGAATTGTATAGAACTAGGTATAGGTATCAATACCTTGAACATGGTCAGGGGAGGAACATGAACCTTATGTCCTAAAATAAGTTTCTATCCATCCAATCCCAAGAAGGATGCCTCAAACAACCACACATGGCATCCTGAGGGTATCCTAGCCTATGGTTTGAGATCTCAACGCCACTAGGTGGTTTTGAGAAATAGGTATGTATCCCAGGGTATTTAAAACTATATAGGGAAGAATGACATGACTTAGGGCATAAATAAATATTTGAGGCATCCATAGCGATGAACAATGCCGCAAATCACTACACACAACCTCTTGAGGGTATTCTTGGTCTCTAAGAAATGTTGTTAGTGCCCTTATAAGGTTTTGAGCATTAGGTATGGGTCTCAAGGATTTGATATGGTTGAGGGGGGAACCCAAGCCTTAGTTGAAGTACAAATATTCTAGGCATCCAAGGCCAAACACAAAGCCTCAAACCACCATTGAGGGACTGTTGAGGGGATCTTTGGCCTTCAAGTGGATCTATTGACACTTTTATAATATTTGGAGCACTAGGTATGGGTCTTGGGTCCTTGAACATGATCGATAGAGGAAACACATTCCTTAGGTCCAAAAGGAATCTTATAGGAATATAGGGGAAACAACAAAATGTTGAACCACCATAAAGGGCCTTTCCATAGTATCATCAGTCTATGTATGGGGATAGTCAACATTATGAGGTTTTGAACATTAGTTATGGGTCTACAAACCCTAGATATGGTTAGGGAAAGAAACCCAATATTTATTCCCTAAAGGAATATTCTAAGTTTTTGGGGCTAAGAATGACACCTTGAATGACCACAAGTGACCTTTAGAGGGCATCCTTTGCCTCTAAATAGGTATATAGGTACCATTGTCATTTTTTGTCACTAGGTATACGTTTCAGGGCCTTGAAAATGGTCAAGGGAGGAACCGTGAACCTTAGGTGAAAATATGGTAAGTTATCTAGATGTTCATTTATTATAACAGGAATGAGCACATGATTTAGAGTGTGTGCATGCTCTTTCTTAGGAATGTGCATGTGTTCTAAATAACACACACACACTCCTACATAGCAACACCCACATTTTCTAAAGCATGTGTGTACTCCTACTTAGGAATGTTCACATGTTCTAAAGCATGTGTGTGCTCCTAGTTGGGAATGCATGTGCATTCCTAAAAAGTATAAGTTGACAAACGTGTGTGGTGGTTTGGGGGGCACTAAGGCTATAGTATTGGGAATTCTTTCATATTTCTAAGAACACATGCATGCATGTTCCTGTGTGTGCACATTTTATTCAACCTATTTCCATAATTTCATCCATCAACTTCTTTCAAATTCCCTAAGAAGCTATCTTCCATGGTGGTGAAGCTAGACCTTTATAAGTAGTATGATAGGGATAGCTTGTTCTATTTGAAATTGATGATAATCTATCTAGGCTTTATGTACACTTTGTCAATTTTGTGATGTGTTGTTTATCGGTGATTACTTTTCCTATCTTAATAAATGGTCCAACATTTTATTGTTTAGGCCATTAAAGGGTATCAGGTAGAGAGGCCCCTTATCTCCATTATTGTTCTTGATAGTAGAAAAGATCTTGAGCATGGATTTATTATAAGTATGATGAAATGGGAATTTTAAAGGTATAAATCTAGGAACATATTTATGTCTATCTCATTTCCTTTATTTTGATGATGCTATTTTAGTTTTTGATGGGTCTATAAGGGATGCTATCAAATTAAAAGAGATTTTAGAGTTGCACTACATATCCATAGGCATGATTCTTAATCTACCTAAATATGCTGTCTCTTTCTATGGGGTTAATGTATACGATACTAGGTTTATTCTTCAATTATTTCCCTACCAATAGATTAATTTGCAAGAATGATTGATATTTACTTAGGGCTTCATATTAAACGTAATGAATATGGGGTAAACTATTAGGAACATGGTTAAATGCCAAGGTTGATAAGTGAGTAAATTTATGGTGAAACAAGTAGCTATCTAGAGGAGGGACACTTACCCTAGCCAAGTTAGTACTAGAGGATATTCCAATTTATTGGATTTCTTTGGAGTTCATTCCAAAAGAGACATTAGAAAAGAGTAGAAAGATCTATTTTAGGTTCCTTTGGTTCAACAAGTGTGAGATAGAGGAGTACACCTTTAGCCAAATAGTAATAAATTTCCAATCCAAAGATCTTAGGTGGTTGGGAGCTCAAGAATAATCACCTGTTTTGAAATGCCCTGGTTGAAAAGTGTGTTTAGAAGTTGGTCTTAAGTAATGGGCCATGGAGAGAATTTATTCTCCAAAAATATGTTGAACTTGATTCAATTCAAGACTATAATAGGTGTCTTGTTAAGAACATTCATAATGTGTCAATTACATGGAAGAAAATTGTGTCATCCTTTTCACTAAGAAGAGATTGGTTGGTGTGAAATATTGGAAATGGGGTTCAAGTGATCATAAGTGTTGATCCTTGGGAGAGGAGTGGGGAAGGACATTGACTTCTTGAAAAATTGATCAATATTCTCCACAAAAAATGTATCTATAATATAGGTAAAGATGCGTATCCAAAGTTAATTACAATTGGAAATCAAGAATCGAAGTCAACAACATTTATATGCATCCTTGGAAAGGAAGGTGAAATATGGGATGCATATATAACCACCATTAAAATTAGTCATGTGAGAATAAAGGATTTAGTAGGTAATTTGATATGGATTTAGGATCAGAACGAACTGATTAACATAATGAATACAATAAAAACAGAGATATGAAGAACAACACAGATATCCAATGAACAATATATTCTATTGAATAAATTAAATAGGCTGAAACTGTAAAACTACAGAACTAAAAATAACTTGCTCGAATGGCGGTAGCTATCTCTGAGAAGAGATGCGGATGCTACATGCATCTGTTTGAACAGAATGATTAAAATAAGTCTCTAGAGGCATTTTTAATATTACTCATGAATTCCAAAACCCTAGACATCCAAAAACCCAACCCTAGGAGATGAAACACCAAAAGTTATGTGGGCCCCTATGGGTAAGTTGGTACCTCAACTTTTCGGGGTTGTAACGTTTTCCTACGACCTCCGTTTTAGGCGCGTGATAGCCTGTTGGAAACATATTTCATAGAAATACAAATTACGCTGTCAAAATTTGTCTCTGTCTATAGTTTGACTATGGCGAGCCCAAAAAACATTGTTTAGGGGCCTAAAATAGCCCTGGAAGTACAACAAGATGTGATAACATGAAACATATAAAATAAGCTAGTTGGATTAGGTGGGAGGCCACTAGTATCCACCTGGAAGATGTGTAGGGATTCAAACATCCCCAGAAGTATAGAACCCACAATTACAAAGAAGTACAAAAGAACATGTCGAACTAAAACTGTCAATAGGAGCCAGTTAGAATACTAGGTGGGTGGCCACCAATATCCATTTGGATCATTCCTCCCTCCTTAAGAAGGAATGGTCTCCATTGTTTTGAGTTCACTCATCAGGTGAGGAAACGTCTACTAAATTTGGCCCCGGGTGAGCCACTTTCCTTGCTGTAGGAGTTGTCCTACCTTGACAACCCGATAAAGATGAATCCTTTGATGGCGAATGCCCTTGACCTGTGTGTCCATGATATGATTAGTAGATGCATGTTCCATGTATTCAGGGTTTAACTCTGTTGGTGTCAGTTGTTCTGTGATCTTTGAAGTGTCCAATAATGGGGGAAAATATGGCCGAAGGAGGCCCACATTGAATAGTGGGTGCAGGCCAAGGAAGGGTGGATTGTTAAGCTCAAAATCATCACTACCGACAACATTGGTGATAATGTAAGGCCCATAGTGAAGGAGGTAGAGCTTCCTATGGGGCCTTGTAAGACGCTCCTTCTACAAATGTAACCAGACTTTGTCTGTAACCTAAAACTTGTGTGGTACCCTGTGTTGATCATAGCGCTGATTGTAGTTAGCATTGGCTTTCTGCAAAATCTCATGGACCTATTGACAGATGTGCTGAATTCACTCAATAAATATGGTGGATTTGTCAGTCTCAGACTGAGCATGGGAGGAGTATTTCTGTGTGGTTGCAAGAGGTAGTGAAACATCAATGGGACCCAAGGGTTGGAATCCTATCCCCACATGAAATGGGCTATCGCTGGTGGAGCTATGGAGAGCCTTGTAACTGTGTTGAACATAGGGGAGACTCTCATCCCATGTAAGAATACTATTAGAGTTGTACATGTGAAGGATGTGCACAATCATCCAATTGACGACCTTTGTTTGGATGTCTGTTTGGGGGTGGAAAGAAGTGGATTTAGTGAGCTCGGTTTCCAACAGTGACTAGAGACTCAACCAAAATGTGTTGAGGAATATGTTGTCCCGATCAAAGATATTGGTATGTGGTATCCCAAAATAGACCCACACTCGTTTGACAAAGAGCTTGGAAGTATCTACGACTATGATATTTTTCTTACAGGCTTTGAGGATGGACATCTTTGAAAACCGATCAATGACCACAAATACACAATTATTGCCTTTCTTGGTGGATGAAAGGCCACACATGTAATCCATCGAGATGGATTCCCAAGACTTCTTGGGAGTAGGAATAGGGGTATATAAGCCTTGCTTCTTGATTAATGGCTTGGCAATTGCACATGCAGTGCAAGATATGATATACTTGTTGACATCTTGTTGAAGCTTTGGCCAATAATTGTTTTTTAGTAGAACAACCATAGTTTTATCCACGCCAAAATGTCCTGCCATCCGACTCTAGTGGGATTACCAAATCATCTTTGCATGTTTTCTTGCAGGAACATAGAGATGGCCCAGATGGCATAAAAATACATCATGAATGTGAAAATCGGTGACATTCGCGCATGTACCTAAGATCTGATAGGTGGTGGTGAAGTGCGTATCTTGTTGATAATCTTGGGGCCACTTAGATGCCTCATGTCCACAGGAATGGAGCACAATGGTGAGTGCAACCACGAGAGGTCGACTGAGGTAGTGAGTGACACAATTGTTGATCCTTGTCTTATACTTTATGTTTAGATGGAACTGTTGCAGGTAGGTGGAACACATCTGATGGAGGTCATTTTGTAATTTCCCCTATGTCTGTATGAACTATCGAAATTGTGATCAGTGTGGATTATTGTCTCCTTTCCCAGAATGTAATGTTTCCATTGACGACAAGCTTGTACAATGGAATACATTTCCTTGTCATAGGTGGGGTATTTCTGGAAAGTATATGAGAGTGTCTCACTATGGTATGCCACTGGATGACCATGTTGCGTGAGAACTGCACCTACAAGATAATCATATACATCAGTCTCAATCTTGAAAGGTTGTTGCATATCGGGGAAGGAGAGTACTGAAGTTGAGCACAAGTGATACTTCAGATCATCAAATGCTCGTTTTTGTTCCTTCCCTCACACGGAATTTTCCCTCCCACCTCACTTGATCACTTGGCTGAGGGCCCATGCAATATGGGAGAATCCTAACACGAATCATCAATAGAAGTTGTCCAGTCCCAAGAAGTTCTGAAGCTCGATTAGTGTGGTCGGGGATGGCCAGTCACAAATTACTTGGATCTTAGCTAGATCAACATGTACCCCATACTCATCAACAATGTATCCCAAATATTGGACCCTGTTCGTGCCAAAGGATCATTTTTCCAAGTTGGCATATAGCTTATGTTGTCGCAGAGTGCTCAAAACCTGATGAATATGTCGCATGTGCTTCTCCCAAGTTCTGATGAAGACGAGGATGTCATCAAAATATACCACCACAAAATAGTTGTTGAAGGGTCTCAATACATCATCCATCACCCTCATGAAAGTGGTTGGTGCGTTTTTTAATCCAAAGGGAATGACCATCCATTCAAAGAGACCTTCTTTAGATTTGAAAGTTGTCTTCCATACATCAGTTGGTTTGATGGGAAACTGGTGGTAGCCATAATTTAGGTCAATTTTGTTGAAGAAATTTCCCCCATTGAGTTTTTCAGGAAGGTCATCAATCTTGGGAACTGGGTAGCGGTTCCTGAATGTGATTTTGTTTAATTCTCCGTAATCAATGTAGAGTCGCCAAGTCCCATCCCTCTTCTGCACCAGTACAATTGGGCTTCTGAAAGGGGAGGCGATGGGTCTGATGTGCTCCTTTTCTCTTGGATCTAATGATTGATTTCATTATTTTACCTCAACGATCGATGAGGTGCACAAAGGATTAGATCAATTGGATGATTGACTTGGCAGTGCTTTGGTACCCCGGTGGGTGAGGAGAATATGTCTCTGCTCTCTTCCACAATCCTGTCCACTTGCTTCTGCTGCAAAGAGAGGATTTGTGTATAGGCCATGGATGTGGTAGAGACCTTTTTATTACTATGAGCATGGATAAAAAAGAAGACGAACTTACCGGTCTGTGAAATGACCTTACTACATTTCTTAGCAGGTATTAAAGAAATAGCGATAGGCGGATGCTACATCTGGTATCTTGTACAATTGTCTACCCAAAGTAATAATAACATTGCGGGGTGTAGACTCATACAAAGCATGACTTTTCCAAAAATATGGTTGTCCTAAAAGAACATCACAAACATCAAGGGGATAAATATCACACAATAACTCGTCTTTGAAAGGATTGATTCTATAGGGCAGATGACATTGTTGGATGACACAAATATCTCTTCCTTGGTGAAGCTAACTGATGGTGAAGGGTTGCGAGTGCAGTGTCATTGGAAGTTCCAATCGCTTGATGACCTCTGCTGAGATCAGGTTCTTCAGAATTTTGTCTTCGACAATGAAATGGAGTGGAGCCCCTTTTACTTTACCCACATCTAATATCGAAAGAGGCTTTCTGCTTCCTCTAGTTCTTCTGGTTCGCTTGGCTAGACTATGGTTGTAGGGACAATGGAACTGGGTTCAACATCAATGATCCACTTCCCTCCTTATAGATTTGATTTGGAGTCAGAATTGGCCTTGGACTCAGACGCCTTCAGCTTGGCCACGAGTGACTACTTGGAGTGACATTCTTCAATGTTGTGCCAAGGGATTTTATGGTATTTAGACCATTTTTTCATGTCCTTCTTCATATTTTTATTTCCCTTCTTGTGTTGCAGCTTGGATTTGTTGTCTTGAGAGTGGTCATGTTTTCTCTGTCCCTTGCTATGTGGGTTTGGGCCACCTTTTCCCTACTTCAACTATGAGGAGTTTTCAAATCCAAACACTCACCTCTTCTGCTTAAATTTCTGCTCGATCTTGACAACATACCTATAATCCATACCCAAAGAGACGATGTCCAAAAACTTCTTTTATGTTTTAATGTATTTATGCAAATAGCCATGGTATTTGAGCACCATATGTCGCTCAAAGTCTTTGATACCCAATTTGTTGCATAGGGTATGGAAAATATTGGTGAAATATGGTACTATTTGGTCCCTTTCTTGACACATGGTGGTCCATTTGGTGTACTGGTCCCCGTAGCTTCCAACGAGGTAGTATTGTTCTTTAATGGTATCCCAGAAGGAATACCATGTAGGGGAAACCACAAATATTGCATATTCATCTATGGCCCTTTGATCTGAGTAAGTATCCCACCAGTCCTGAACACGGGGGACGACCTTGAGGAGTGAAAAAGTAATATTTTCCTTATCGAAAAAATTATGGACCAAAAAATACCCTTTGAGCAAATTCAACCATTTATATACAACATCTACATCTATCAGTCCTTCAAATAATTAAATATCCAAATTTACCAAAACCTGAAGGGGGTTGCATGGCCGCTTGATGAATATGCTTCCCCTATGGGAAGCTGCCAAAGGATCTGTGCAAAGTTGTCCATCATTTCATTCCTTTGTCGCGCGAGGGATTTCTTGAGCAAAATTTTAATAGGATCTCTTGCTCCATCATCTTTATTTTCATCCCCCATGGGTTTTTTTCAAGCTCAGTGCGACCGATATTGCAATGGATCAATTGGTTTGATTCCCAACTTCTTGTAACCAGATCTTGTCGGGGTCATGCACAAAGAAAAATAAATTAAGAGAAGACCGCTCTGATACCACTGATCTGGATTTAGGAGCAGAATGAACTGATTAACAAATTGAATATAATAAACATAGAGATATGAAAAACAACATAGATATCCAGTGAATAATATGTTCTATTGAATAAATGAAATAGGCTGAAATTGTAAAACTGCAGAACTAAAACTCTTGCTTGAATGGCGGAAGTTATCTATGAGAAGAGATGTGGATGCTATGTGCATTCATCTGAGAATAATGATTACAATGAGGCTCCAGAGGCATTTTTGATATTACTCATGAATTGCAAAACCATAGACATCCAAAAACCTAACCCTAGGAGATGAAACACCAAAATTTATGTGGGCCCCTATTGGTAAGTTGGTACCTCAACTTCCTGAGGTCATAACTTTTGCATACGAGCTTTGTTTTAGGCGCGTGTGAGCCTGTTGGAAAGGTCCTTCAGATACCTACACCTTACACTGTCGAAATCTGACTTTGTCTACAGTTTGGTTGTGGCGAGCCAAAAAAAAACTGTTTAGGGCCCCAAAATGACCCTAGAAGTACAATAAGATGTGATGACATGAAAACATACAAAATAAGTGAGTTGGATTAGGTGGGAGTCCACCAATGTATAACCCACTTGGAAGATGTGTAGGGATTTATACAACCCAAAAAGTGTAGAACCCACAATTACAAAGAAGCATAGAAGAATGTGTTGAACTAAAAATGTCAAGAGGAGACAGTTGGAATAGGTGGGTTTCCATGAATATCCACCTAGATTAGTCCTCCCCCCTTAGGAAGCAATGGTCTCCATTGCATTGAGTTCCCCCATGAGGTGAGGAAAATTCTGTTGAATTTGGCCTCGGGTGAGCCACTTTCCTTGGTGTAGGAGATGCCTTGCCTTGACAACCCGATAAAGTTGGATCCTCTGCTGGTGAGTGCCCTTGACTTATGTGTCCACGATATGATCAATGGATGCCTACTCCATGCAGTCAAGGTTGAAATCTATTGGTAGTAGTTGTTCTGTGATCTTTGAAGTGTTCAATAGTGGTGGAAAATATCGATGAAGGAGGTCCACATTGAATACTGGGTGCAAGCCAAGGAAGGGTGGAGTGTTGAGCTAAACAACATTTCTACCCACAACCTTGGTGATAGTGCAAGGCCCATAACAAATTTAGCGGAGCTTCTGATGGGGCCCTTTAAGATGCTCCTTCTGGAAATGTAACCAGACTTTGTCTCCAACCTGAAACTGGTGCGATACCCTATGTTGATCATGGCGCTACTTGTACTTAACATTTCCTTTCTGAAAATTCTCATGGACTTGTTGGGGGATGTGTTGAATCCACTAAATGAATCTGGTGGATTTTTCGATCTCAGATTGAGAATGGGAGGAGTTTGTCTGTGTGGTTGCAAGAGGTAGTGAAACATCAATGGGACCCAAGGGTTAGAATCCCAGCCCCACCTGAAATGGGATATCATCGGTGGAGCTATGGAGAGCCCTGTTATAACTGTGATGAACATAGGGGAGACTCTCATCCCATGTACTCGGATGTTGAGATATGTACATGCGCATGATGTGCATAATCATTTGATTGACACCCTTTGTTTGACCGTCTATTTGGGGGTGGAAAGTAGTGGATTTAGTGAGCTTTGTGTCCAACAGTGACTAGAGACTCGACAAAAATGTGATAAGGAATTTGTTGTCCCGGTCGGAGATGATGGTTTGTGTTATCGAAAAATGGACCTACACTCATTCGTAGAAGATCTTGGCAGTATATTTCATTGTGATATTCTTCTTATAGGCTGTGAGGATGGCCATCTTTGAAAACCGATCAACAACCAGAAATATACAATCATTGTCTTGCTTGGTGGACAGAAGGCTAGACATGTAATCCATCGAGATGGATTCCCAAGGCTTCTCAGGAGTAGTAAGAGGGGTTTATAAGCCTTTCTTCTTTATGGTTGGCTTGGAAATGGCATAGGCAGTGCAAGATCTGATATACTTGCTGACGTCTTGTCAAAGTTTTAGCCAATAAAAATGTTTTTGTAGAATGACCACAGTTTTCTCCACGCCAAAATGTTCTACCATCCGACTATAGTAGGCTTCCCAAATTATCTTTGCACACTCCCTTGAAGGAACAAAGAGATGGAACAAATGGCATAACAATCTATCCTGAATGTGAAAATTGATGACATTCATGCATGTACCTAAGAGTTTATAGATGGTGGGGAAGTCCAGATCTTGCTGATAAAGTTGGGGCCACTAAGATGCCTCATGTCCACAGGAATGGAGAACAATGGTGAGTGAAACCATTGGAGGTCAACTAAGGCAGTCAGGGACATGATTGGTTCCCCCTGTCTTATACTTGATGTTGATAGGGAACTACTGCAGGTAGGTGGACCACTTATGATGGTGGTCATTCTGCAATTTCCCTTGTGTTTGTATGAACTGTAGAGGCTTGTGATCAATGTGGATGATTGTCTCCTTTCCCAGAATGTAATGTTTCCATTAACGACATGCTTTTACAATGGAATGCATTTCCTTGTCATAGGTGGGGTATTTCCGAATAGTATATGAGAGTGTCTCACTATGGTATGCCACCGGATGACCATGATGAGTGATAACCGCGCCTACAACATAGTCAAATACATCAATATCAATATAGAAAGGTTGTTGTAGATCAGACAAGGAGAGTACTAGAGTTGAGAACAAGAGATGCTTCAGATCATCAAATGCTCGTCGTTGTTCCTTCCCTGGCACATAATTTTCCCTGCCACCACCCTTGGTCACTTGGCTAAGGGCCCATGTAATATGGGAGAATCCCAACATGAACCGTCGGTAGAAGTTGGCCAGTCCCAAGAAGCTTCAAAGCTAGATCAACAAATGACTTGGATCTTACCTAGATCAACATGTACCCCACGCTCATCAATAATGTAGCCCAAGTATTGGACCCTGTTCATGCCAAAGGATAATTTTACCAAGTTGGCATATAGCTTTTGTATCACAGAGTGCTCAAAACCTGTTGAATATGTCGCATGTGCTCCTCCCAAGTTCTATTGAATATGAGGATTTCATCCAAATATACCACCACAAAAGAGTTGGTGAAGGGTCTCAATACATCATCCATTAACCTCATGAAATTGGTTGGTGCATTTTTTAATCCAAAGGGCATGGCCATCCATTCAAAGAGACCTTTATATTTGAAAGTTTTCTTCCATATATCGGTTGGTTCGATGAGAACCTGGTGGTAGCCAGACTTTAGTTCAATCTTGCTGAAGAAATTTTCCCCCGTGAGTTGGTCAAGAAGGTCATCAATCCTGGGAATTGGGTACCAATTCTTGACTGTGATTTTGTTTAATGCTCTGTAATCAATGCAAATTTTCCAGGTCCCATCCTTATTCTGCACTAGTACATTCAAGCTTCTGCAAGGGGAGGATATGGGTATGATGTGCCCCTTTTTAAGAAGCTCCTGGATCTGACGCTTGATTTCGTCATTTTATATCAGCAAGTGATGATAGACTGGTCCATTAGGCAGAGGTGCACTGGGGGTTATATCAATTGGATGCTTGACTTGGCAGTGCATCGATACCCTGAATGGTGAGGAGAATATGTCTTTGTACTCTTCCACGATCCTGTCCACTTTCTTTTGTTGGAAAGAAAGGCTCTATGTAGAGGCCATGAATGTGGAAGTGACCTTCTGCTTACTGTGAGCATGCATCAAATAGAAGACAAACTTCTTGGTCTATGAAATGACCTTATTGCATTTCTTAGGAGATATTAAAGAAATAGAGGTAGGTGACGCTACCTCTAGTATCGTGTACAATTGTCTACCCAAATTAATAATAACACTGCGGGGTCTAGAATCATACACAACATGACACTTCCACACATATGGTTTTCTTAAAAGAGCATCACAAACTTCAAGGGGAGAAATATCACACAATACCTCATCTTTGGAAGGCTTGATGTCGTAGGACAGACGATATTGTTGGCTGACACAAAGATCTCTTCCTTGGAGAATCTAGCCGACGATGTAGGGTTGCAGGTGTCGTGTCATCGGCAGGTCCTATCTCTTGACAAACTTTGTTGAGATCAACTTCTTCTGACTGTTTTTGTCGACAATGAAATGGAGAGGAGCCCCCTTTACCCACATCTATGAGTGAAAGAGGAGTTCCCCATCCTTTGGTTCTTTTGGTTCACTTGGCTGGACTTTGGTGGTAGAGACGGTGGCACTGGGTTCAACATCAATGACCTGCTTCCCTCCTTCTAGATTTGATTCAAAGTCAGAATCGACCTTGAATTCAAAAGACTTCAACTTGAGCATGAGTGACTGCTTTGAGAGACATCCTTTATTGTTTTGCCAATGTATTTTATGGTATTCACACCATTTTCTCGTGTCCTTCTTTGTCTTTTCATTGCCTTTATTGTGTTGTAGCTTAGACTAGTTATACTGAGAGTGGCCATATTTTCTCTGTCCCTTGTTGTTTGGGTTGGGGCCACCTTTTCCCTTCTTCGCTTGTGAGGAGTTTGCAGATCCAAACTCTCACCTCTTCTGCTTAAATTTCTTCTCGATCTTGACAGCATAGCTATAAGCCATACCCAAGGAGGTGATGTCCATAAACTCCATTTCTTTTGGAATATATCTATACAAACAACTATGGTATTCGAGCACCAGATATTGCTCAGAGTCTTTGATACCCAATTTGGTGCGTAGGGTATGGAAAATATTGGTTAAATCTGGTACCATCTGGTACCTTTCTTGATGTAGGGTGGTCCATCTAGTATACTAGTCCTCATAGCTTCCAATAGGGTAGTATTGTTCTTTAATGGTATCCCGGAAGGAATCCCATGTAGGGGAAACCACAAATATTGTAGATTCCTTTATGGCCCTTTTCTCCGAGTAAGTATCCCACCAGTCCTTAACATGGGGGACTACCTTGAAGAGTGCAAAAGTATCTTTTTCCCTATTGGAAAAATTGTGGACCGAAAAATACCCTTTGATCAAATTCAACCATTTATCTACAACATTCACATCTATCAGTCCTTCAAATAATGGAATATCAAAATTTACCTGTACCTTGAAGGGGGTTCCATAGTCGCTTGATGAAGATGCTTCCCTTGTGGGTAGCCGCCGAAGGATCTATGCAAAGTTTTCCATCATTTTGTTACTTTGTTGTGCGAGGGATTTCTCGAGCAACATTTTTAAAGGATCTCTTGCTCCATCATCTTTATTTTCGTCCCCCATGGGTTTTTTTCGAGCTTGGTGCGACCATTCTTGCAACGAATCAATTGGTTCGAGTCCCAACTTCTTGTAACCAGATCTTGTCAGGGTCATGCACAAAGAAAAATAAATGAAGAGAAGACCGCTCAGATACCACTGATCCGTATTTAGGAGCAGAATGAACTGATTAACAGAATGAATACAATAAACATAGAGATATGAAGAACAACACAGATATCCAATGAATAATATCTTCTATTGAATAAATGAAATAGGTTGAAACTGTAAAACTGCAGAACTAAAACAATTGCTCCAATGGCGGTAGCTATCTCTGAGAAGAGATGTGGATGCTACGCGCATCCGTCTGAGCATAATGATTACAATGAGGCTCAAAAGGCCTTTTTAATATTACTCATGAATTCTAAAACCCTAGACATCCAAGAACCTAACCCTAGGAGATGAAAATCCAAAAGTTATGTGGGCCCCTATGGGTAAGTTGGTACCTCAACTTCTCGGGGTCGTAACGTTTGCATACGACCTTCGTTTTAGACACACAATAGCTCGTTGGAAAGGTATTTCAGAGAACTACACATTACGTCATCAAACTCTAACTCTGTGTATAGTTTGATTGTGGTAAGTCCAAAAAACATTGTTTAGGGCCCTAAAATGACCTTGGAAGTACAACAAGATGTGATGACATGAAAACATAGAAAATAAGATAGTCGGATTAGGTGGGAGGCCACCAATATCCACCTGGAAGATGTGTAGGGCTTTAGACAACCTCGAAAGTGTAGAACCCACAATTACAACGAAGTACCAAAGAACGTGTTGAACTAAAACTTTGAAGAGGAGCCAGTTGGAATAGGTGGGTGGCCACCTATATCCACCTAGATCATAATCCATTTTAGTCAAAGAATCATGTTTTGGGACTATATACCCCTAGGCTAGGCTACCAAGCCTTGTGTGAAAATGAGAGGGTTGAAGATGTACAATGTTGGTGGAAGCTTCTTTGGAAACTTATATCTCCTTTGAAGTCTAGAATATTCATGTGGTTAGCTATTAAGAACAAGTTCTTAGATTGGAAGTTCTTCAAATGAGAAATAGGCAATGACCAAGAACATGTCCTCTATGTAAGGTTTGAGAATAAATAATATGCCACTTTCTTATCTTTTGTCCTTATGCAGCTTAGGTTTGGAGGGAGTTCGATTCTATGACTGAAATTAAAGAGGGCCAGGAAGGAGATACAATGTTTATTTCTTGAAAAAATGCTTATATAAATTTGAATTAAAAGGTTTCAAGGCCCTTCAGATAATTGTAACATAAAGAATCTGGTTAACTTGAAATGAAATCATATTTAAATAAAAGACCATATTACCTATCCAATGTGCAACTCAAAGTAAGTATATCTTTCATAATTTCATACTTCATTTTAATACTTCATTATAAGGACAAACCTCATAGATTAATTAAACTAGAACAAATTGATGAAAGTGAGGCCTAGGCATATTTTAATGAGGCAAGTTAGTTAGGGGGACTCACTTATTTGTTGGGTTGGAAGGGTGGTATTCATCCATGATTATAATTTTTTAAAGTTCAAAAATG
>ML810083.1:25740-61832 GCA_009831015.1 Picea engelmannii
TGGATAGGGAATAATCCCAAGATATCTGGAAAGCCAGTATTTTGCCAACCATTCGAACTCCAACTCATCCTTCTAGAAGATTCCTTCTAGAAGGATCGAGAATTGATTCATTTTCCTCTTTAGAAACAAGTTCGCACCCTGGCCTTGGACACAGTGCGAGAATTTCGCAATCCAAATGAAAGCAACATGCGAACATCAAGATTCTCGCAGGATGGTATATATGCAACCTGCGAACTTGTCCCAAAATATGATTTTGAGAAAATGACAACTGTAACCTTCTTCTGGAATTTGTTCTTAATAAAGAGTTTGATCTTCCATTACCATGACATGATCATAATATCATCTCGATAACCAAAAATGTGTATAACAAGCATCTCGGTGAATTTTTGGCCACCATAGGCTTGCGTGCAATACCTTCTACGTGGTATATTTTCCTGCATAGTGTCCTCCAACTATTACCTCATGAGCTTCTGCCAAAATTCTAGGCCTTTCATGTTCTAGTACACATCTTATCAAAATGTTGTATGCACCCATTTTGAATAAGTGTCCTATAATCAATTGATAGTTTGCAGCTCTAACTACCATATTTTTCTTCTTCACAGTGTTAAACTCTTGTGGAACAGTTCCTGCACTCAAGTATTCAATGATGTCAGCAAAATATTCGTCAACTACTTGGACTGAAAAATAATTGCACATCGGGGAAGTTGTCTTCCAAGTTGGTAGGTTCTTCTCCATTGGTTACTCTTGACAAGTGATTAGGTCCTGCATTTAGCTTCCCTGGTTTGATTATTACTTCAAAGTCAAATTCTTGAAATAAAAGTAGCCATCTACAAATCCTCGCCCCCAACACTGGCTTGTTGACTAGGTATTTGAGGGTTGAATGAACTATGAACATCTTAAAGTGTTTTCCCAGTAAGTAATATCTGAACTTCTAAAGTGCATAGACCATAGATAGGCCTTTTCTTTCTGTAGTATTGTAGTTATGTTCTGATCTGAAAATTTTATTCTTGCAAATGTTATAGGATGGTCCAAATCCCCTACTCCTAGCTGTGCTATAATTGATCCAAGTGCTATAGCAGATGAATCTACATGCACATGAAAAGTTTTTTCCCAATTTGGTAATACTAGAATAGGTGTTGTGACAATATTTCTTTCAGGGTGTCCAAACCTTGTTGACAGTCCTCATTCCACTAAAATTTAATATCCTTCTTTAACATTTTTTCCATTGGCACAGTGATCTGCGCATACCCTTTTATAATTTTTTTGTAGTATTATGTATGTCCCAATGTTTCTCTCAATTGGTGCACTGATTTTGGTGGTGGTAAATTAACAATGACTACAATCTTAGAAGGATCCACCAATAACCCTTGTTTACAAACTCTATGTCCCAATAGTATTCCAAAAGGTGTCCCAAAAATGCACTTCTTGATATTCAATGATATCTGACACTTCCTGCATCTTTCCAACATTAGCCTTAATACTTCCACATCATCTTTTAATAGACTATATACAGTCCAGTCATCTAGATACACTTATAAAAAATGATGTATGAACTCCTTAAAAGAAGCTATTACTACCCTTGAAAATATGGTTGGCGCATTCTTCAGCCCAAAAGGCATAACTGTGTACATATATGATCCCCATTCAGTTGCAAAAGTGGTCTTGTACCTGTCTTATGGGGTTATCTTGATCTAGTGGCAGCCTAAGAATCCCTCTACAAATGAATATGCTTCATGAACTCCCACATTCTCTAGGACTTCATCTGTAAAAGGTGTAGGGATGGGGTCATGTAGGCAAGCATCATTCAGTTTCTTGAGAAATACACATATCCTTATCCCCCCTTTTTCCTTCTCTTGAACTACCATAGGGCTTATCCATTTAGATTCCTCCACTGGTTCTATGATACCATCTTCCAACATTCTGTCAATTTATGCTTTCACTTTCTGATTATATATTGGATTTAGTCTATACGGTCTTTGTTTGACCGATCTAGCATCATGTTTGAGAGGTATCTTCATCTCTCCTACCTCTCATGTTATTCCTTTCATCTCTGCAAAGGTTGTTGGGAATAGGTCATTGTATTCACGCAGTAACTATGTTATACATTCTATTGTTTGTTCATCCCAGTAGTCTCCAATGTTGGACATTTTGGGATTCTTCGTTGTCCCAATGTTGACTTTCTTCACCTTGATTGGCACAACAAATACTTCTAACTCCAGGTATGGGCCTTCCACCTCTCTTTCTCCTTCAATTTCTATAATCTGAATGTTATGCAGGTCATCTTCATATGGTGCTTCTTCCTGCACATGATAACATGACAATAGTTATTTCACTGTCTGTTTGTTCTGTTGTTGATACTATGTCATGATTTCAACCTCTGATTCATCAATAAATATCACACCTCTTATCCACTTAAGTGTTGAATCCATGTTGGGGTTCTCATGTTCAAATGAGAAGGTTACTATAAAATTTTGTTGTAATGTTGTCCATTTTGCAGTGCCTCTGCGCAGTTCCTAGTCTACATACTAGTTTGCTGGAATTCCTTCCAATGTATGGATGAAGTGATGAGTCCATTCCTCTAGTTGTATCATCCTCGATTGTGTCTTGCATTTCTACGAATTTTTTGTTGGTGTCCCATGTCCATCATATCTCTGCATTTTATTGTTTCCATCCTCTGCGCCGAATATAATGCACAATAGTTTCTTACATTGGTACCCGTCCTTAACTGCCTCTTTGTGCGCACCCCACCATCTTCCAGGTGTTTCCTTGAGTGAAATTTCCATGGATAAGAGGCTCTGGTTATCTAACACTTCATCTTCATATCTTGTTAGAAATTATTCTAAGTCATTTATGCCATGACAACTAGGAGGTTTCTTATCTTTGTACCCACCCATACTACTACGTGGTCTAGTCTTGCACACCTTATTGTGGACACTTCATGTAATATTTGTTGCCAATTTTCCAGCCCTGTATATGAATCAAAAGCACATAATGTGATGCTCCTCCACCTGATTACTCTATCTGCGGTTGGGTTGACATAATCTTCTTCACGTGCGATTGTTCTATATAACTGGTTTAATTCCTCTAAGTCCATACAAGTTGGTTCTATGAACCTTTCTCCTTATGAAGGGTCTAATGGTGCAATGATGGATAAGGTTTTATGCCATCCACTATTTCTTTCACTTAAAAGTCTGCCTTAGTGTGCACTCCATCCAGATCTATTGTCACCTCTTTTAGCCTTCCAATTGGAAAAACTCTGTGTTGGTTTGCTAGCTTCAATTGGATAGGTGACTAGCCTAATGTGGTCTCTCCCATACATTGCCATGTATTATTAGGTAAAATGTTGACCTTAGAGCCTAAGTCCAATATAATGTCTCCCATATTGAAATCCCAGTGTTAGCATTCAATCTGAATTCTCTGCTTGTCCTCCTTCTCGTATGGAGGTGATTGATTATTTCCTGTTTTAACTTCCTCTCTTCCTATGATATGGATTTTATGAGCAGAACGAAATGACTATAGATTATTAACATATGCTTAACACAAAATAACAGAGATATAGTAAAATCGGTTTTCTATTCAATAAGGAAATAAGCTGAAACTGTAAAATGTAGTGGAAAACAAGCTTGTTGGAATGGTGGTGGCTTATCTCTGAGAAGAGATGTGATGAATGCACTCATTCGCAAGAATATCATTAAAATGAGGCTATGAAGGAATTTTTACAATAAACAGGAATGTCCAAAACCCTAGACATCCAAGAAACCTAACCCTAGGAGATGAAGCACCAAAAGTCATGTGGGCCCTGTTTGGGTATGTTAGTACATCAACTTCTTGGAGTTGTAAATTTTGCATAAGATCTTTGTTTTAGGCGCATGATAACCCGTTGGAAAGGTATCATCGAGGAGATTTATTTTTGGGGAAACATTGAAGAAACTTCTATGTTTTTCACTGTTTTCCCAAAAAATGTCGTTTAGGGCCTCAAAACAGCTCATAAGTTTTAGGACCTGAAAAACTACTAAAATAGTAAGTTACCAAAATTGTCAGAAACCTATTTTGAGCCAGTTTTAAAAGGTGGGTGGCCACAGATATCCACCTGGATCAATCCTCCCTCCTTAGGAAGCAATGGTCTCCATTGCGTTGAGTTCCCCCATCAGATGAGGAAAGCTATGTTGAACTTGGCCTCGGGTGAGCCACTTGCCTTGGTGCAGGAGTTGTCATGCTTTGACGAATCGATAAAGATGGATCCTTTGTTGTCAACTTCCCTTGATCTGTGTGTCCATAATCTGGTCATTGGATGCCTGTTGTATGCAGTCGGGGTTGATCTCTATTGGTGTCAGCTATTATGCTACTTCTGAGGTGTCCAATAATGGTGGGAAATAAGGGTGAAGGAGATCCACGTTGAACACTGGGTGCAGGCCAAGGAAAGGAGGAATGTTGACCTAAAAATAATTATCCCCCATGGCCTTGGTGATGGTGTATGACCCATAATGAAGTGGGCAAAGATTCTGATGGGGCCCTGTAAGGCATTATTTCTGCAAGTGCAACCAAACTTTGTTGCCCACTTGAAACTTATGTGGCACCCGATGTTGATCATGGCATTGCTTGTACTTGTCATTGGACTTCTATAGGATATCCTAAACCTGTTGGTGGATGTGTTGGATCCTTTCAATGAACCAGGTGGCTTTTTCAGCTTCAGTTGGAGCAGGAGATGAGTCGGTCGAGGTGACCGAAAGGAAAAGTGCAACATCTATGGGACCCAATGGTTGGAATCCCAACCCCACCTACAAGGGGTTGTGGTTGGTTGAGCTATGTAGGACTCGGTTGTAGCTATGTTGGACATAGGGAAGGCTCTAATCCCATGTGTGAGGGTGCTTGGAATTCTACATGCAAAGGATATTCACAATCATTCAATTTTCGACCTCGGTTTGGCCATCTGTTTGGGGGTGGAAGGCCATGGATTTGGTGAGCTTGGTGTCCAACAGTGACCAGAGGCTCGACCAGAATGTGTTGAGAAATCGACTGTCCCGATCTGAGACAATGGTTTGTGGGATTCCAAAATGTACCCAAACTCGTTCAAAGAAGAGCTTGGCAGTGGCCTCTACTATGATTCTCTTCTTGCAGACAACCAGAATCGTCATCTTAGAAAAGCGATAAACAACCACAAAAACACAGTCATTTCCCCGCTTGGTGGATGGGAGGCCTGACATGTATTCCATTGAGATGGATTCCCATGTCCTTTCAATCATAGGAAAAGGGGTGTACATACCCTGTTCCTTAGTGGTCGATTTGGCAATAGTGCTGGCAGTTTAGGACCTGATATACTTGTTGACCTCCTGTCAAAGTTTCGGCCAGTATAAATGTTTATGTAGCATCGCCACTGTCTTTTCAATGTTGAAGTGTCCTACCACCTGAATGTAGTGGGATTCCCAGATAAACTTCATTCACTCTCTTGATGGAACATAGATATGGCCTAGACGACACAACAACCCATCCTGGAGATGGAAATTATCAACAACTGTGTTTGCACCCAACATTTGGTAGGTGGTGGAAAAGCCTAGATCTATCTCATAGAGTTGGGGCCATCCAAAGGTCTCATGGCCATAAGAGTCTAGCACCGTGGTGAGTGCCACGACTAGCGGTCTATTGATGCAATCAACGATGCATTTGGGGCTTCCTGTTTTATACTTGATGTTTAGGTGGAATTGTTGCAAGTATGTGGACCACTTTTTATGGAAGTCATTCTGCAATTTTCCTTGTGTCTGCACAAATTGCAGTGGCTTATCATCATTTTAGATGATTGTCTCCTTCCCAAGAATGTAATGTCTCCACTGGCGACAGGCTTGCACAATGGAGTATATTTCTTTGTCGTAAGTAGGGTACTTACAGACAACATCTGATAGTGTCTCACTATGATAGGCCATGGGTCAGCCATGCTGAGTGAGAACTATGCCCACAACATATTCTGAACCATATTTCTCGATCTCAAAGGGTTGCTACAGGTCTGGTAATGAAATTAATGGGGTTGATCACAAGAGTTGCTTCAAAGCATCGAACGCTTGTTGTTGGGACTGGCCCCACACAATTTTTTCCTTACCACCACCTCTGGTTATTTGGTTGAGGGCCCAGGCAATATGGGAGAATCCCAACATGAACCTGTAGTAGAAATTGGTAAGGCCCAAGAAGCTCTGAAGCTCAATGAGTTTGGTTGGGGCTAGCTAGTGATGGATGACTTGGATCTTTGTTCGATCCACATGTACGGCATGTTGATCAATGATGTAGCCCAGGTAATGGACCCTGTCCATACCAAAGGAGCATTTTTCCAAGTTGGCGTATAACTTGTGTTGCCACAGGGTGTGGAGAACCTACTAAATATGCTGCAAGTGTTCAGACCAAGTCTTTATGTAAATGATAATTTCATCCAAATACACCATTAAAAACGTATTGGTGAATGGTCGCAGAATATCGTCCATCATCCTCATGAAATTGGCTAGAGCATTTGTCAAACTAAAGGGCATGACCAACCATTCAAAAAGGCCTTCATTTGACTTGAAGGCGGTCTTCAATACATTTGTTTGTTCTATCGGAACTTGGTGGTAGCCAGACTTCAGATCAATCTTACTGAATTATTTGGCCCCCGTGAGTTGACCAAGGAGGTCGTCGATTGAGGGAATCGGGTACCAGTTTCTGACTGTGATTTTATTCAAAGCCCGGTAATCAATGCAGAGTCGCCAAGTTTCATATTTCTTTTGTACCAGCATGATTGGGCTCCCACAAGGTGATGAGTTCAATGGATGTGCCCCTTTTTTGGCATAAGGGAAGACCTAGGGTTCATCTCTAATAGTGCACCAACAATCCCTAACTACTGGCCCTTCTGGCAACACCTGCGAAGTAGATGCAGTCTCACCCGAAGTAGCAATAGGGGGTTGTAGGATACATGTGTCTACAACCAAAGGAAATGCAAGTGGAATCAAGGAAACCACACACGGAGAACATATTATTCTTTCCAACCATAAACCTACTTCACAGAGTTATATATCAGATCTAACATACTAATGCATCATCAGAGTAAAAAAATTAAAGAACATAGCATCAACCACTCACAACACAAGATGTACATGGTTCACCCTCTCCCTAGGGCTACGTCCACATAACTGTGCTTTATAAAATATTAGGTGAAATCTTACAGTTCTATCTACGCTCTTAGCTTGCAAATATTCTCTCCTTCTCTCTTCTCCCTATTCCTTCCCCTACGCACCCAGTTGTAGGGTTGATCTTCGCACCCAGCTGAAGATCTTACAACACAAACTTCCCTCTCAGTAACAACAACAATCAATCCTCATACATAATCTCTCCCTATCTCTACTCTATCCCATGTCCTCTTGACCTTTATTTATACATTACAATAGCTCACCAACAGCCTTAGCTCGAAACCTAGGTGTCAAAACCCTAGATACCAAAACCCTAGGTGTCTAAAACCCTAGGTCAACTTGACCCGGGTTTTCAAGGATTTGCCAACCTGTCTTTCATTCCTTCCCACGAGCTTCTCCAAAGTATCTACCAGTGGATTTTTCTGCTTGATGAGTTGCCCATGATCCACCTTCCTTGCTGATTTGTCTTCCTTGATCTCCTCATCCAACGAGTTACTCTCTTAGACTTCGCTCCATCTTTTCTACTTCTTTAACCACTTTGAACTAATCTCAGTCAACCTTCCTTCTGCACAGTTCATGTTTCACCTTTTCTTCTGTAATATTCAATTTCTTCCATAACCAAGGGCCAAGAGGCCCCCAATGCTCACCTGTGACTCATCCCGAGGCACTCTGATCAAAATCTTTTTTTGTACCTTGACTTCAGACTGCACAGCTCAGCCTGTGTTTTTCTACTATGTTCCTCCACCCTATGTGAAAACTGTATTTCTTGTGTCTAGTACCCAGTCTCAACTACACCTGGTACTTAGACCATGTTCCTTATGTTTTTATCGAGAGCTGCGAGGAAGCTAGTTGTCATAGTACAATTTCAACTAGCTCCCATTCACCAATCCTTCATTCCACTCCCCATTAAAATTCTTCAGTTGCGCAACTCCTCCTTCTATAACATAGGAAATCTCATATGGCCCAATCCAATGTGTTCTAAACTTCCCAAGATGCTTCATGAACTTGCTATCATATACCAATACCAAATCTCCTTGCTTAAATGATTTCTTCTTGATATGTCTGTCATGGTAAGTATTTTCTCATTCCTTCTGAACCTGCTGATGGAATCCTGCAATAAACCAGTCTTCTTCTAGTTCAACCAACTATGCAATACTCTCTTGAACAACTCTAATGTCATCCATATTTTTAAAGGATGCAATTCTTAATCTAGGAACTTAATATTCCATGGGTACAACTTCTTCTAGTCCATAAACCAACTTAAAGGGATTCTGCATTGTCAGCTTCTTACAAGTGATTCTATAGGCCCATAACACTATTGGTACTCTCAAATCCCAGTCATCTTTGTTTACACTACAAAGCTTCATCAGTGTTGTCTCCAAGATCTTGTTGAAGGCTTCAACCGTACCATTCACCTGCAGGTGGTATGGGGTGCTCTTCTAATGGTGAACTTCAAATTCATGAGTCAGGGCTTCAATAGTTTTATTAATAAAATGTGTACCTTGATCACTCATGAGGATCTTTGGGCATCCAAACCTGGTTATGATATCATCAAATATGAAATGTGCAGCTGTAGTTGCACTACATTCCTTAACTGCTCTTGTTTCTGCCCATCTAGTCAAATACTTTGTCACAGTGATGATGTATCTGTCTCCTGTGCACTTCCCTGGTGGGTTTATATGTCCCACGAAGTCAATGGACCATTTCTCAAATGCTTGTAAGGTTAGATGGGGTGCTAATTACATTTCATCTCTTCTAGAAGGTTTACCAACTCTTTGGCATACATCACAGGCTTTGTAGTATTCTTTAGCATCTCTGTGTAAAGTGGGCCACCAGAGGCCAACTCTAAGAACCTTTTGCGTTGTCAATTTTGTTGTGTAGTGTCCTCCTGCAATGCCTTCATGAGCTTCTACTAAAATCAATGTTCATTCTTCCTCCATAACACATATTTGTAGGATCTCATCAGGTCCCATCTTATATAGTTGTCCAGCTATAAGTGAAAAATCTGCAGCGTGCACTACCAGTTCTTTCTTCTGAATGACTATGTATTCGAGAGGTGTTGTTCCTATTGATAGGAACTGAAATATCTTGACAAATTGATCATCAACCTTTATAATGGCCAACAATTGTGCATTCGACAGTGTATCCTCCAAACTAGTAGGTTCCTCTCCATGTTCCAACCTAGACAAGTGGTTGGGTCCTTTGTTCATCCTTCCTGGCTTTACCACAATTTCAAAATCATATTCCTGAAATAACAGAAGCCATATTCATATCCTTCCCACCAACACTGGCTTGTTGACTAGGTATTTCAGCATAGAGTGATCAGTGAACATCTTAAAGTGTCCTCCTAACAAGTAGTGATGAAACTTTTGCAACACATACACCATGGCTAAACCTTCTCTCTCATTGGTGGTGTAATTTATCTCAGTTGTTGAGAGCTTCTTGATAGGAAAGGATAATGAGTGGTCAATATCTCCTGCTCCTGGTTGTGCTAACACTACTCCTAGTGCAATATAAGATGCATCGACATGCACATGAAATTCCTTTTTCCAATCTGGGAAAACCAGAATAGGCGCAGTAACCATTTTATGTTTCAGTGTGGCGAAGCTCTACTGACATTCTTTTGTCCATTGAAATTGACAATATTTCTTCAAAATATTCTCCATAGGTGTTGTAATCTATGCATATCCCTTAATGAACTTCCTCTAGTATCCAATATGTCCCAGCGCAGTGTACATCTGTCTGACTGAAGTAGGAGGGGGTAAATCGACAATAATGGAAATCTTAGATGGATCTACCAGCAATCCCTACTTACACACGATATGGCCTAATAACACTCCAAAGGGTAAAAAAAAACTGCATTTATTCAGGTTCAGGGAAATCTGACATTGTCTGCACTTATCCAACATTAGTCTTAAGCATTCAATATGGTTTTTCAATAAGCTAAAAATAGTCCAATCATCAAAATAGGCTTCCAGAAATTTATGTAAAAACTCCTTGAATGCTTCGACCACCACCCTAGAAAACATGGTTGGTGCATTCTTCAATCCAAAAGGAATCACTGTGTATTGGTAGGATACCCATTATGTTGCAAACGTGGTCTTATGGCGATCTTCCTTGGCAATCCTGATATGATGGTATCCGTAAAATCCATCGGTGAAGGAGTAGACTTCTTGTCCTCCTGTGTTATATAACACTTTGTTAGTAAACAATGTAGGGAATAGATGATGTAGACATGCATCATTCAGCTTCCTAAGAGCTACACAGATTTTGATCTCTCCTGTTTTCTTATCCTAAACCACCATAGGGATATTCCACTATGATTCTTCAACAAGTTCTATGATTCGCGCTTCCAGCATTCTTTCTAATTCAATATTTACTTTTTCCTTATATTTAGGGTTCAATCTGTAGGGTCTTTGTTTAACTAGCCTTGCGTCTGGTTTCAAGGGGATATTCATCTCTCACATGGGCCCTTTAATTCCCTTCATATCAGCGAACTTGGTTGGAAACAAGTCCTGATATTTATGCAGTAACTCTATGATCTTATCAACAGTGGCATCATCCCAGCAATCTCCAACATTAGCAAGATTAGTTTCTTTCTCTATTCCAATATTAACTTTCTTGATTTTGATTGGATGTCCAATAAAAGGTAGTTCAACTCCTGGTCCTTCTATGTCTCTCTGTCCTTCCATTTCTGCGATGTTCAAATTCCTAAGATCATCATCTTCATCGACATTGATATTGTAACATCCTTGAAATTTCTGAAGTGGTTCATTCCATTCATTCTCTTCTTGCTCCACAAGGAGGCTAGATACTTCCTCAAAGAATCTCTGTCTTACAACCTGTAAAGCTTGATCTACCAGAGGGTGTTGAATTTCAAATAAAAATGTAGCTACAAAATTCTGAGTCATACCTTGGCAATTTGTAGTGGTGAGGCACAATTCCGCTTGAAGGTACCAGTTGATAGGCATTGTGTTTAGAGTATTGATGAATTTATGCACCCACTTCTCTTGAGGAATGCATCTCCAGGCCTTCTCACAACCTTGCACATGGTCTTTCATACAATTTTGACCTGTGTACCTAACTTCTCATCCTTCGACTTGTTCTAAAAATCGCGGTGTCATCAAAGTGTGACATTGTATCCAGTTCTCAATGTTCCTTATATGTGTTCCCCGCCATCGTGTTGGAGTAGCTTTCAAAGCCTCATCCAATGCCAATATTCTCTGTTGTATTGGTACAGTTTCTTCAAATTCCAGTAAGAAATTTTCTAAGTGATTCAAACCATCAAATGTGGGTAAATTACTTATTGTTGTGTCGATCCAACAAACATTTCTAGTCAGTCTAGCACATCTCCGTGTAGATACTTCATATATTTTATTCTGCCATCTCTCCATTTCTTCTTTAGAGTCTGATGAACATGTGTTGTCACTTCTCCAACTTAAATTCCCATCTGTTGTAGGATTAATGTAATCGTGTTGTCTTGTTGTTAGTTTGTATATATTCTCCTACTCATATGCACGGTCTTCTTCTCTGATGGGCTCTTTGTATCTGGTACATTCATCAGGATCCAAAGGTGCGATGACTCTAAGGCCATCACCTTCAAAATTCATTCTTCTTTTCTTCAAGTCAACAACAGTAGAATTGTTGAAATCCAAATCAATTCCTAACAACACAGGATAAGGACAACTCTCATCGACTATCTCAATCACCTTGAAGTCCACAAATGTTCTGACCGCATCGATGTCCAAAGGGACATGTTCCAGTCTTCTGAAGGCGCTCACAACATGTTGATTGGCCATCCTAAGCCTAATGGGGGAATAGATCAACTTACGCTTTCCCATTAGTGCCCAAGTTTTCTTCATCATGACGTTGACCTCCGACCCTAAGTCAGGGACCACATAATCTATATCATAATCTCCAATTTGAGCATTAAGGTGTAGTTCCTTATTTGTCCTTCTCTTTTTGGATACTTGATGTACTACTTTATTTAGTAGAGGATCTACCCTTCCTATCTCATACTGTCTGATCAAATTTTGTATCTCTTGTACAACGCTCTCATCCTTTATCAAATTAATGCAAGTGCATAAGAATTCCATGAGTCTGCTTACCTCTTGTCCTTCTTCAGGCTAAGAAGACTAATTAAAGGCCAGGGGAATTCCACGTTCTCTCACTTCTGGTTGTGCCTTTTATGAAGAAGCTTGATCTCATCCAAACTCTTTTCTTGCCTCTTCAAATGTCTTCTTCTCTCTCTTTGGATCAAACTCCTGTGTCTTCTTCACAACTTTTCTGACTCCTGATTGTTCTGTAGTCTTCCCTGGAGTCATCTTGTCTTCTCTTGTAGCAGCACCTCCTATAGTGATAACAATGACTCTGAGATATGCTCTGTGAGGTTCTGTTGTGATTAGTTGTACTTGTTGGTTTCCTCCTCGTCATTCCTAAAGTTTGGCTAACAACGCAGGGTAATCTTCTATGACATGTTCAAATGAGTTGCAGTAACTACAAGTGGTACAAGGGTTTTGACAGTCCCTTGCCAAATGACCTGGATGTGCGCAGTTATAAAAAATTATCTTGATGCAACCTCGACCCATGCCTCCTCCTCATCCTCTTCCTCTAAATCCACCACAAAGTGTTGAAGTTTCCTCTTCTAGGGGAATTATACTATGTAGTGTTCCCTTCTTGTTGTACTTTGCCTTGAATTTTGTAAATATCCCTTGATCATTCATGCAAGAGGTCGTAAGCTCTACAGTCCTTCTCATCATGACCCATAGATTTACAGAATGTTCAGTAGAGGTTTATAGATGTCTGAACATACTTTTGTATGTAATAGCATTCTCTAGGGTGATGTCTATTTCTACATACCTCGCACCAAGGTAGAGTAACTTGCTTCAAGGGGATCGGAGCTCCAGAAGCCAAGTATTCATGAAATAGGGGATAGAGATCCTTGTCATAGGCTTCTAATTTGCATCTACTACACCATATGTCTTCTCTCTTATCTTTTCCCTTATCTTTTTGCATATCTTCGACCTGCAATGATAAGGTATTTAGATGACTCAAGATTTGACTCATACATGAGTTGGATTCTACCATAGGGGTCGATTCTAGTTTCATGATGATCTCCAATGCCTCAACCTACGAAGAAATCTCTTGTTGCATCAGAGGGACTCAGATGTGTGGTCGGAGGGCAGCAATGAGCCATTCCTTGTTCTGCTCATCTAGGATCTAAAAACTCAAATGACCTATCAAGGTATTAGACCTCTAAACAAACTCCCAAACAGTTTCAGCTACTTTCTGCTTGATTTCTTTCAACTCTATGATGCATTGTGATTCTGACTTGGGTTTCTTCAATTCAGTAATCAACGTAGTCTTAATCTCGTTCAGTGGTTTCGGGTGGACAAATCCTTGGAAAAACTTCATGTACCAGCTCAGTGCACGGCCTCTCAGGGTAGTACTAAATTGAGCTCGCTTAACATCTTCATCGGTGACATTCTTAATACTCCATACAACTTCACATAGAAACTAGTGTTGATCAGAATCTTCAGATCCATCTCCTCTAAAGGTGGGTAACCTCATCTCATCTACGATAGATATTCCTAGGTTTCTTGAATGAGTTTGCACTAAACCACTTGTACCAGTGCTCTGAGTGCTATGATAACTTAGGTTTCTCTGGTTACTTAATGTTGTTAAAACAATAGGAGGTGTAATAATACTTACTTCAATAGTATGCACAGTCCCTGAAGCTTCTGACTCTTCTCAAAGAGGTTCTTCAATCTTCTCTTCTTCTTCCCTAGAGGACTATGAATTTTCCTTGTTCAACAACTCTTCTTCTTTTCCACTCTAGAACCCTTCTTCTTGTGTTGGTTCATGATTCTGCTCGAACAAGTTCACCAGAGGAACTTCTTTGAAGGTTCTCCCACTACACGTGTGTCTGAATTTTGTGTCGTTATCACTGTCTGAATTCTTGAACATTAGATTTTCCAATCTGATCCACTACTATATCTTCAAGATGTTCTTTTCATGCAATAGCATCTTGATCTTCAAATTCAATAAGTGTAAAAATTTTCCTCTCATCTCCTTAAATAAATATCTCTCTGCTTGGCTATATGACTCTACTCTGTGCTACAGGAGAATCCCCCTGCAGACAAGTGGATTTCCTCTTGGATACTAGACCCCTCTAACCAAGCCAGAAAGGTGATAATGTGGACAATAACATTCCTTTTCATGAAGCTAGACTATTCAAGGAAGAAGAAGAAAGAAAGGTAAATACATTTACCGGTGTTTGTCCTTGCTTGATCCAGGCTGATCTTGATCTCCAAGTTCTTCAGAAAGTCTTGCAATACAATGAGCAGAAACAACAAAACATACTTCCTACTCTACCATGATTAGCTTCATAATAGACCTATCAAAAGAACCAAGTTCATGTAGAACAAACACAACCTTGAAAGAAACAGTCCAAGCACATATTTATATTAATGAAAACAAAGAAAAGTGCTTACAACCATAGATGTAGATGCAGCAGCTTCACCAAGCTCTCTTTGTCTAGACCCTTTGTTCAAATGATCCACCAACAGAATTCCTGTAACTTCACTGATATATTCCTTATGAGATCATAAGTTTGATGCCTTCCTATTTCTCCATGTACCTTTCACCATGAGAAGGCCTCCTTATATAATCTTGGAGAGGCCCAACCACCTTAGATATTCTTGGGATAGGTTGAGGATATTTCTCCATCAGTTGTGGATCCTCCCTAAGATTCAACCTTGATCTCAAATTTGAATCCAACTAATTTCCAAGATGAAGGGGATTTTTTCCTGATTTTCCTCAACAACCAAAAAATTTCTCAAATAGGCCAGTGCTCCCCCAAAAGGGTGCACAGAGTGTTGCAACGCTCCCCCAAAGGAGGGTATAGAGCACTAGAACTCCTTGACAGTGGGTAGGGGAGACCTGCCCAAAATTCCTTCAAAAAATCCCAACGCTCCCCCAGAATGGTGTCCTGAGTGTTGCAACGCTCCCCCAAAGAGGGGTAGGGAGCATTGGCACTCCCTGACAGTGGGTAGGGGAACGTTGCCCTTCAAAGATCATTTTTAAGTGGTTTTCTCAATGGAAAAATCTTTTTACTCCTCATCATATGATTTATCCCTCCTAAACCATTCTTAAGTGTCCTTATAATGTCGTTAGAGACACGACATAGGCAATATGGAAGTATGATGTTTGCGATACTCCCGACCAAAAATGTGACACTTGCGACACTAGTAATGACGACAATGGACCATCATTGAAGTGAGTAATTTTGATGTGTAACATATTTCCCCCCAAAGTGCAAAGTTAGAAGACATAAACTAATGACTAAAGTACTTTGTAGACTTTTTCGAGCAAGCGTGTGGACATGGAGAACCTGGTAGAAGCTGCACACAACCATCAACAAAAATTATGACATGTTTCAAACCCAAGGCATGCATACCTATGCTTGGGTGATAAATACTTTCAAGGTATGGCCACCATAAGATACACTGTGGATCCATAATTATATTGACAAAAAGGGTATAGCCACTGAAGATACAATGTGGATCTATACTTCCATGATATGAAGTAGTCGTAGCCACAAAAAATACATAGTGGATCTATGAGACGACAAGACATAGCCATGACCAATACAAAGTGGATCTATGTGATAGTATATGTGTCAATGTTCAAAAGAAAATCTGTCACAACCTGGGAAAAGTACATATCAGAGTGATCACTCAACCCAGGGTCTTCTTACCAATCCCAATATAGTATGAGTCTAACCATGTGAATAGATGTTCTGATGTCGAACATGGCAGAAACTACTTGATTACCAGTTGATGAGGTAAATTGTTAACAAGCATGAGGAAAATCACCACTGATGTCAATGATTCCCAAAGTACCCTAGTACATTCTAGTGGATGTGAAAGGATGAGCTAAAGTCAAACATTCGTGGAATCATTCGATCAGGGGTCAATGATGTAAACCCATTGTCGGACATAAGGAGGCCTGCCATTGAGGCATGTAGGTCCCAAGGTACTAACTGGTTTCTAGGTCTAGTTCCTAGATAATGTGCTGAATTTGACAGGAATAGACTCGTCGCAGGAGGGCCTTGATATATCCCCCTTCAACGACACAAAATGGACACAGATATGTAAATTGGTGGATCAAATGAACATGGACTAACACATGTATTGAAACACGAAATTTGTGATGGTTGAATCTCGAGGTAGAAACTTCCCTTGAACACTAAGGCACAACAACAGAAACATTACATGGACCAAAACATGATGATGTAGTGGATACTGTGACTTTCATCAGGTGACCCAAAGGAGTAAAGAAACTCGGAGGATTGGCTCAGTGCAGAGGTTCAACGGATTAAAATGTGTGCAAAGACAAAGTGTTGTGTTCAGGGGCGACTATAAGAGTTTCTTGTAATGTTTTCAAAAAATGCTTGGCTTGCTTCCTTCAATTTTTCCCCCATCCAAATAGATGAGTACCTTTTTTTGATTTAATCATCTCAAGGAGGATAACACATCCTCTATATAAATCACCTTCAGTAAGTCCCTCTTCCTTTGTTTAATGAACTGGAAGAAGTAAGGGTTCAGTCCTGTATTGGCCCTTCAATGTATGATTGTTTAACGAGTCCAGAGAAGGTAAACTCTGTGATTTTTTATGTTTAGAGAGTCTGAAAAGAACCTAAAGATGACTCCAGTGTTGTCCTTTTTCGTAATGTTAGTCTCGTGAGGTTGAAAAAGAGATAAATTATCACTCGAAAGACACCCTTTCAAACCTTTTAATGAGTGGGAAAGGAAGCAAGATCACTCGGCAATATTTTCATGTTTAGAGAGTCTAAAAAGAGCTTAAAGGAGACTCCAAGGGGTTCCTTTTTCGTATAACCGTATGATTCCTAAAAAGATATAAAATTTTACTCACGTGCGTTCTCATGTTTTTTCGAGAGTGAGAAGGAACTAATACTAAGCTCGATACTCTGCCCTTAGTCTGAAAGCTAGTGGCTTAAATCCAGAATAATCATCAAAGCCTAGAGTCATGCCCCTCCAAGCTTCAATTCATTCACTGACTTTGAGGTTGTCACCAATTCTTGTACTATATGGAGAAAAAGGATAAGGGTGGATGAAATGAAGGTTTAAATATGAGACCTAATGAAAGACTCGACTCGACGTCTATGATATCTGGCAAAAGACTCGACCTGACGGGAGAGGTAACTATTTCATTTTTTAATGAGCTTGACACAATAAAAGAACTATGCTCAAGCCTCCAAGTTCAATCCCCAAATTTATGTTTCATTTTTTAATGAACTTTCCATAGAGAAGAGAAACTATTCTCGTGACCTCTGTTTCATTTTTTAACAAGCTTGTTACAGAGAGGAAAAACTATGTTCATAGCCTCTGTTTCATTTTTTAACGAGCTTGCCACAGAGTAGGAAAACTATTCTCGTGGAATCTTCTTGATCATGGCTTCCAAGAGGATAATGCTCTGGAAGGACACCATGTCGAGGGACAAAACTCGGTCATGGATTCCAAGAGATCTTCACTGGATGGAAGAATAATGATCTGGAAGGAACACATGTCGAGGGTCTCGTCAGGGGTAAGAAGATCAGGCTCCAATAGCCCTACCGAAGAGATCACCATGTCAACTACCAGATCTAATTCATTGGAAGTTGAAGTCATGGGAGACAATGCCACATAATTGACCTGTGGCAGGGGTGAGACCGATTGCATATAAGACCCATTTAGGGAGTTCATTGGGTTGATGGTCAAGTTATGGCCAACAAATGAAATTTGATCAATATTCACCATTCTTCCATCATGTGGGAAAGATGTCACACGAAAAAAAGTGGACACAATAGCTTTCATGGCATAGACATAATCTCGCCCAAGGAGTAAATCAAAATCCAAGGGGTCCTAGACTACCATAACATCAATAAAGACAGTTTTCCCTCTCGAAGTTACAGGAAACCAAGGAAGGATCCCTAAAGGGTGACTGGTTCTTCTGTTAAAATAAAACAGAGTCTAGGTAACCGACACAAGCTGAGGATAACCCAAAGCTTTCCAAGCAATAGAGGACAAAATACTAATGGATGAACCTTCATCTATCAGCACATGAGGAACGTCCCGACCACAAAACATGTATTGTAATCTTGAAGGGAATGTGAGAGGGAAGACGAGGTCTAGTTATCACACCCCAATAAAAAAGGATGGCCTCATTACTTGGAGGGGGTTTTACAGGAGAGGGAGGAATGCTCCCCAGTAGGGTAGATTCTGTATCAATGAGAAAACGGTGGGAAGAAACGGGTTTACTCTATAGAGGGAGAGTAGGATCAATTGATAACAACATCAAATCAACCATTTGGGTTTCATTATCCAAGGGGAGAATGGGGTCGACAAGTGGAAATGGATCGACCGCTTGGGTTGCACTCTCTAACAGGAGAGCAGGATTGACCAAATATGGGATCGAATTGACCACTTTGTCAACTGGTTCAACTAAGGATGTGACTAGATTGATGACATTATCAACTGGACTGACCGATGAAGGGTCCGAAGAAACCACTTTGGCACTCGTCAGAGGAGGAGTGGGATTGACCACATTGGCACTCTTCAGATGAAGGGTGGGACTAACCAATAACAGGACTTGATTAGTCACTTGGGTTTCACTTTTCAAATGAAAAGTGGGGTTGATCGGAAAAAACTGGATCAACTACTTTGGTTAGTGGTTCAACCGAGGATGAAACTAGATTGACCACTTGATCAACCAGACTAACTGAGGATGGAACTGGATTGACCATTCCATCAACTAATGATGGGTTGGAGGAAATATTACAATAATTAGGTGGAAGTTGAATCTTTTCCAAAAGAGAAGAAGCCTCGTCCATACAAGGACAAAGGTGAGAATAATGATCACCTTCGCATAACATACAAGGAAATTTGACAGTTGTCTTCTTCTTACCAACCTTAATGTCACTAGTTGACGTGGCGTCATCAACATGTCTAGCAGAGGTCGATGATGTGGACGACTGCATTTCTAAGACCTTGGGAATACCATGGAAATCCATCAGAAAGTGGTCACCCTTACAAATACTGTAAGGGAATTTGGGTTTCAGATTCTTTATTTTAATCTTGTTGACCTCATCAACACTCCCAGTACTATTAAAATTAGCGGGTTACTTGGATCCAACATCTAATATGGTTGGAGACTTGGTCCCTTTCCGGTTCCTCTTCTTCTCTTTTTGTTTCTTATTCTTCTTATCAACTTGTCTACTCGCTTTAGAGCTTTCACTAGGTGAAGAAGGGAAATGGAAGGAGACCTAATGGGTGAAGAAGGAGAAAGGTCAACATGAGGTTGATGTGTGGTTGGTGTGCTTACATCTGAATCACTTGCATTCGAAATCACCAAAGTGGAAAACAACCATACCTGTAACCCAATTGTGAGACCTGGAAGGCTCAAAGTAGCGATGTAAGGAGGACCAACGTTTTTGTAATAAGGAAAAAAAAAGGTTTCCCCTAGCAAAGGGGTTCCTTCATTGGTCATTCCAGGAACTGATGCCATAAAAAATAAAGATCCAACCTAGATTCAGCTAGGGAAAACAAACAGCACATGCTAAAAATATAGTAAGAAAACAAAAAAACAAAACCTTCTCACAATGAGCACACTAGTTGGTGATGAAATCCAACATCGTGAGAACAAAGTAAGAAGGGGCTGAGATAGAGAGGGTGGAAAAGTTATGTTGAAGACTTGCTTAATGGACTTACGCCTTGGTGCAAGCTCCCACACATAATCGTGGGTATACCCTCCAAGGAGCCCAAGTAATTTTGGCCAATGTCGATTCTAGGTATCGTGAATAATTGCCCCTCCACGATCACCTTGTGTAAAGGCCCTAAAGATATAGGCCAGTAAGGTTACCAACTACAACGTTAATGCCTGGGGAAACAGTCGACAATTTGATCCACACACAAGGGCAGGGTATCTGGCCCAAAATCAACTTGAAAGGATTCCATTCATCATTGTGGGTATACCTTCCAGTGACCCCCATAATACATGCAATCTCTACACCAAAACCAACAAATCAAGGTGAGTAACTCTATCAATCTTAATGCAACCTCAGGTTTGACCCTTGTGTGAGAAGGGCTTCCCAGGAAAAAATGTAGCAATTGAATTTCACCACTCCCTAACACCATATTCTATGTTTTTTTGCAGCTTTGGAAATTTATCTCACACCTATCCCAAATCCCTACAACTAATCTGATGTAGGTTTGCTACCAGAAAATATAAAAATGTTTAATCAATTTTTAGTTTAGTGCGTTATTTTTAAGGCTGTTGTTACTTAAAAGGAAAATGGCGTGGACAATATGGTGTTTTTACCAACTCTAAATTTATGCAAAGATATGAATATGAAATATTTTCATTTTGATGAAAGTTATGCTACGAGAACGAGAAAACATTCATCATTACAGATGCACAATGTCCCAAAAAAGCCAAAAACCATGCAATTCCGCTACTTCAAATGCAAGCTAGTTTCACTACCCAAAATCAAGAATGCATTTATCTTGTTTGTTTGATTATTATGTATACATAAATTAAATACAAAACCTTCAATGCTCCACTACTTTCAATCAGGAGAAAGAGTCCTATGCAAATGCAAAAGACACAAAGCAAAAGGGCTACAAACAAAGCATGCACTCAAGGCAGTGAGGTATGAAAGAAAAAAAGTAGAAACTTGTTCTAACAGGAAATAACACCATCAAGGATTATACAACCAATCAAGCATTCAAGGAATACAATAAAATGCAGAGAAGAATCCAAGAAATGATAGGGAGAAAGAGAAATCACTCAAAACTGTCCTGTCAAAAAAGCAATTAGAAAAGGCAATTTCACATTTCTGAAAAAGGTTTCAATCTCCAATCAATAAAAGAGGGAGTGATAAGAATAAAAAACCATAAAAAACCAATCCAAGCAACTTCACAAACCAACCACAAACTCTGGGTAAAGAGCTCTGCAAAACAGGTTGCAAAAGACTGAGAAAAAAAGGAAAAACCTCTCAAAAAAGAGGCTAGTGCTCCCCCAGAAGGGTGCACAGAGTGTTTCAGCACCCCCTAAGACACTGTAGAAGAGCATTGGTGCACTGGTATGACCTATAGGGGGGCGTTAGTCTTCCCAAAAACTAAAAAATAGAGCCAAAAACCATGCAAAAACTCACCCAGAATGCATGAAAATTGGTGAAATTTCTAGTGAAGGTAGAAGAAGGTTAATGGATGATGAACAACCAGGAAAAATGATCTGAAAGGTGGGAGAAGGGAAGGGACAAACCAAGGAAATATAAAAAGGATTCCCTCCCCAGTGGAGTCACCAATTTCTGTTACAGGAGAATCCCCCTGTGGACAAGTGGATTTCCTCTTGGATACTAGACCCCTCTAACCAAGACAAAAGGGTGATAATTTGGACACTGACATTCCTTTTCATGAAGCTAAAATATTCAAGGAAGAAGAATAAATAAAGGTAAATACCTTTATCGACATTTTTCCTTACTCGATCCAGGTTGATCTTGATCTCCAAGTTCTTCATAAGGTTCTACAATATGAGCAGCAACAACGAAACATACTTCCTACTCTACCATGATTAGCTTAATAATAGACCTATCAAAAGAAACAATTTCATGTAGAACAAACACAACCTTGAAAGAAACAGTCCAAGCACATATTTATATTAATAAAAACAAAGCAAAGTACTTACAACCATAGATGTAGATGCAGCAGCTTCACCAAGCTCTCTTTATCCAGACCCTTTGCTCAAATGATCCACCAACAAAATGCCTGTAACTTTACTCATATCTTCCTTATGAGATCATAAGTTTGATGTCTTCCTATTTCTCCATGTACCTTTCACCATGAGAAGGCCTCCTTATATAAGCTTGGATGGGCCCAACCACCTTAGATATTCTTGGGATAGGTTGAGGATCTTTCTCCATTAGTTATGGATCCTCCCTAAGATTCATCCTTGACCTCATATTCGAATCCAACTGATTTCCAAGATGAAGGGGATTTTTTCCTGATTTTCCTCAACAACCCAAAATTTGCTAAAACAGGCCAGCTCTCCCCAAAAAGGGTGCACAAAGCATTGCAACGCTCCCCCAAAGGAGGGTACAGAGCACTAGCACTCCCTGACAGTGGGCAGGGGAGCGCTACCCAAAATTCCTTCAAAAAATCCCAACGCTCCCCCAGAATGGTGTCCTAAGTGTTGCAATGCTCCCCCAAAGAGGGGTAGGGAGCATTGGAACTCCCTAACAATGGGTAGGGGAGCATTGCCCTTCAAAAATCATTTTTAAGTGGTTTTATCAATGGAAAAATATTTGTACTCCTCATCAAATGATTTATCCTTCGTAAACTAGTCTTTGAAGGTGTCTTAAGTGTCATTATGATGTCGTTAGAGACACGACATAGGAAATATGGCAGTATGATGTTTGCAACACTTGCGACCAAAAATACGACACTAGTAGTGATAAAAATGGGTCATCATTGAAGTGAGTAGTTTTTATGTATAACACTATGTCAATAGAAAAATCTGTGATATACCCTCCGATGGTACTATCAAACCAATGATCTACAGCTCTTGACATGACGTTATCAACTCTCTTGACCTTCTTAATCAATGCCAATATCCAAACCACGGGCGGTCTAGATCTAATCTCAAACTGGGTATCTGCTAATCTAGCCAGCCATTCGTATAGCTCCTTATGAATCCCTCCAAAGAAAATCTCGTGTATATCAGTAAAGATATACCTTCCCAACCATTTTTTTGTGCTAATATTGGGGTTCTTATTCTTAGCTTATGCGAAGTCCTTCTCTTGTTCTTATATCCACTTCTAAATCTTTGTCTTCGACGGAAACCACCTTGACATATCCTCAAGAAGATCCCAGTCCTGGAAACGGAACCATTTTTTGGCATAGGGACAGACCCAGGGTTCAGCTCTAATAGCGCACCAACAATCCCTAAATACTATCCCTTTCGAAAACACCTGTGAAGCAGATGCAGTCTCACCTGAAGTAGCAATAGGGAGTTGCAGGACACAGATGTCTACAACCAGAGGAAATGCAAGTGGAATCAAGGAAACCACACATGGAGAATAGATTATTCTTTCCAATCATAAACCTACTTTGCAGATTTATATATCATATCTAACATACTAATGCATCATCAGAGTAATAGAAGTAAATAACACAACATCAACCACTCAGAAAACAAGATGTACATGGTTCACCCTCTCCCTAGGGCTACATCCACATAATTGTGCTTTATAATATATTAGGTGAAATCTTAAAATTCTATCTGTGCTCTTAGCTTGCAGATCTTCTATCCTTCTCTCTTCTCTCTATCTCCCTCCCTTGTGCACCCAGCTATAGGGTTGATCTCCGCACTGAGTTGAAGATATTAAAACACAGACTTCCCTCTCAGTAACAACAACAATCAATCCTCATACATAATCTCTCCTTGTCTCTACTCTATCCCACGTCCTCTTAACCTTTATTTATACATTACAATAGCTCATCGACAGCCTTAGGCTGAAACCTAGGTGCCAAAACCCTAGATACCAGAACCCTAGGTCAACTTGACCCACGTTTTCAGGGCTTCGCCAACCTGTCTTTCCTTCCTTCCCGCGAGGTTCTCCAAAGCATCTACCGATGGTTTTTTTCACTTATTGAGTTGTCCACGATCCACCTTCCTTGATGATCTATCTTCCTTGATCTTCTCATCCAATGACTTGATTTCTCAAACTTTAGTCCATATTTTCTTCTTCTTTAACCACTTTGACCTTTTCTCAATCAACCTTCCTTCCGTGCAATTCATATTTCTCCTTTTCCTCTATAATATTCGCTTTCTTCCATAACCAAGGGCCAAAACCCTTGTGGAACAATTCTTGGATCTGTCTCTTGATCTCCTCATTCTCTAACAGAGAGCGGTGATAGACTAGCCCATTAGGTAGCGGTGCAACGGGGGTTAGATCGATGGGGTTCTTGACCTGGAAGTGTAGAGGTACCCTGGTAGGTGAGGAGAAGATATCTGAGTATTATTCCATGACCTTATCTACTTGCTTCTTCTGTGTGGAGAGGTCAGTCATAGAGACCCTGGATGTGGCTGTGATCTTTCACTCATTCTGAGAGAGAATCACAAAGAAGACAAACTTCCCCATCTGAGAGATGACCTTCCTGCATTTCTTAGCAGAGATCAAGGAAATAGCACTAGGTGGGACTGCCTCAGGTATCCTGTACAATTTCCTATTCAAAGTAATAATAACACTATGAGTTCTAGACTCATATACAACATGAAGTTTCCATAAACAAGGTTGGCCCAAAAGAACATCACAAACTTCTAGAGGAGAAACATCACACAATACCTCATCTTTGAAGGGCTTGATGTCATATAACAGTCGAAACTTTTGGCTGACGCGGACATCGCTTCCTTAGTAGAGCCATCCAATGGTGTAGGGTTGTGGGTGCGGCGTTGTTGGCAGGGCCAGTCGCTTGATGACCTCTGCTGAGATGAGGTTCTTCTGGCTAACGCTATCAATGATGAAGTGCAGCGGGGTGCCTTTTACCCACATATGTGAATGGAAGATGCGCTCTCCTTCTTCTAGCTCGTCTGGTTCACCAGGCTAGAGCTTGGTGGTAGCAACAGTGGCACTGGGTTCCATGTCAATGATCTGTCTTCCCCTTTCCAGTTCTGACTCAGATTCAAAACACGCATCTGATTCAGAGGCTTTCACTTCGACCATCAGTAACTTCTTTGAGTGGTAGTCAGTAGTGTTATGCCAAGGGATCTTATGGAAGTCGCACCACTTCCCAGTATCTTTCTTTGTCTTTCCAGTGTCCTTCTTTGCTTGCGTCTTGGACTGGTTTTCCTAATATTTCCCATCTTTGCTCTGTCCTTTGTTCTGTGGGTTGGGGCCGCCCTTTCCTGGCTTTTTTTGTGAGGGTTTTCCAGGCCAAAATTGCCACGTCTTCTGTTTGAGCTTCTGCGTGATTTTGACGGCATATTGGTAGGCCGCGCCCAAGGATGAGATGTCTAGAAATTCCATTTCGGTCTAGATGTATCTATGCAGAGCACCACGATACTTGAGCACCAGATGTCACTCTGAATATTTGATAACTATCTTGGTGCGCAAGGTATGGAAGATATTTGTGAAATCTAGCACTGCTTGGTCCATTTGGTATACAAGTTGTCATAACTTCTGATAGGATAGTATTGTTCCTTAATAGCATCCTTTAAGGATTCCCAGGTGGTCGTGACTGTAAATAATGAGGGTTCCTTTGTTTCCTTTTTCTCATGGAAAGTTTCCCAATGTTGGCCCTTGACAAAGTTTTGGAAGAACCTTGGTCATGTTTGACCATTTTGGGACTTCGACAGGCTGGTCGAAGACGGAGCGCAAGGTGAAGAAGAGATTGCGGGATCTCACCCCCTTTTTGTGGGATTTTGGGTGTAGGGTTTATGTAACGGATATGGGATGTCGGCCTCTGGGTTTACCCATGTCTAGGCCCATTTTGTAATGTATAAATAGATATCTAGGCAATGTAGGAAGAGGCTAGTGATCTAAGTGTGAATAGTTGTGGATGCTTCGTGCATATTGTGTGTTGAGAACTTGTAGAGCTAAGTGCAAGTGATTGTAAGAAGCTAGTGTGTAGATTGTAAGAAGGCTTTGTGCTTGAACCTAGCTCAGGGAAGGAGGATGTGGCGAGGTGCATGCATATCTCTTGTCCTATGCGGAGTAGATTCTAAAGCTTTGTGCATGTAAGAAGATCGACAGAAGACAATAAATAAGAAGAAGAGTTGGTGGACGTAGCCCCACACTGGGGTGAACCACATATATCATGTGTTGTGGTTACTTTGTGCATTATGGTTGTTATGTTATTGACATGATTTATGCTTAGTGTTGTAACCTTTATGTATGTTAGATGCATCTTATATAGTACCTTAGTGCTTAGTGATGTGAATGAATGCTAGATCTGATCTATTTCTATGTGCTAAGTGCTTGGATGTGTTAGATCTTATTGAATACTGTGTTTTTCTGTAATTAGGGTTTTGACCTGTGATGTGAATAAGGGTTAAATACTAGTGAATGTTAACTGCTAAGTGCTCTGTTAAGTACTGTGATCACAGATCTGTGTCCTAGCTAGGTTGTAGACACTTGAGTCCTGCAACCACCCCTGCCTCTACCTCGAGTGAGACTTCATCTACTTCGCAGGTGTTTCCAAAAGGGCCGGTAGTTAGGGTTTTATTGGTGCATTGTTGAAGCGTTGAACCCTGGGTCTACCCTTGTGCCAACAAATGGTTCCGTTGTCAGGACTTGAAAATGTGATTGATGTGAACTGAAGAAAAGTGAAATCTTTGTGCGTAGATCTATTGCTCTAGTGCGCAGTATTCTACTTGAATTGCGAATCTCTGTGCTAAGAAAGGAATCAGATATGAAGAAAAGAGGTAAGATCTTAAAGCTCTGTGATCTGATAAAGGTAATATAAGTGAAAAATTTTGTTTCGAAAGAATGGATCTAGGTATGTTTGACAGATTTTTTCTAGTTTGAAAACTAGGGCACAACTAGAATAAATAAGATATGATATGAATAGATCTAATAGAAATAGTGAAAGATATGTTATTCCTATGCATAGAAAGAATGTTTGGACTAACAAACAGATGCAGGACCCTAGAAATAATTTTTTGTAGGTTAGTTACTATGATCCTAGTGCGCATTATAGGAAAGGTTGGGGATCATTTAAAAGAAAGAGAGGAATAACTCTTTGTTATAGTTGCAAAAGACCGAGACATCTTGCTAAGGAATTCCATGGTAAAGGTCCTAGTTTTGTTTGTTGTAAATATATGGATCATGAAGTTTTGGATTTCCCTAGAATGATTTCCAAAGTTGAAAAGATAAATATGAGACAATAAAACCATGAGAAAGGCCAAGAGACTAATAATATGATAGAACCCCGGAAAGAATCAGAGATTGTATTATTGCAGATGAAAGAAACATTGAATGATCATATAGATATCAGTTTATCAGAGACCTTAAAAGAGAAGGAGTGCATAGAAACAAGAATAGGAGATTTAGACATAGATTGTGTTCTAGATGAGAAAACACAGGTGAATATCATGACAGAAAGAACTTGGGAATTTTTGGGAAAGCCTGCTATGGTTCCTTCATTGGGAGGAATAGGAATTTTAAAAGGGAAGATTATAACCCTATGTGGAAGACTTACCTAGATACTTATGAGTGCTCATGGAACTTCGACAGAGGAAGAATTTGAGGTCGTTAAGTTTGTTGAGAATAGCACCCCATTTGCTATTTTGATAGGAAAAACTTGGATTGAGAAAGATCAGATATGAAGGAAACAAGAAGAGGAAGATCTAGAACAGAAAAATCAAGAATTAAGAGATTACATGGATAGGAGAATAGCATGTTTAATAGAAGAACAGGAGGACAAGTCAAAGAAACTGAGAGCCAGAGACCTGGTTTTAGAAGCTAAAAGAATGCAAGAAGGCTTAAAAAACTTATCCATGCAGAAGAGAAAAGCACCCACTCCAGAAATAGTAACAGAAGAAGTATTACACTCAAACTCCTTAAAATACCCTCAGCAGTGCGAAGTTACCTTTCCCAGAAGAGATAAGAAAAATAATGGAAAGAGGAATCCAAAGACGCAAATTACAGGAAAGAAAGCTAGAAATCTCAGTAAGAAGAAGGCAAAGTTAGAAAAATTACAGGAAGATCTAGAAAGGACTTCACAGAAGGAAGGTTTGCAGAATTCGAACCTCACCGGAATATCAGAACAACACAGATTGGCACTTCGCCATAGAGAATCAATATTACCATTGGAGGCGTCCTGACTGTTAGAACGATGCTCCAGAATGGCTAGAAACGTAGTTATGGCCGGAAATATTTCCATTGGACCCTTGATACCACACCATAACGGATGGAATTGCATTGATTGAGGATTTTTGACCCGTTGGAGGAATCTGTTACGATGTTTTATATTTATCCCTTTGAATGTTGCACTAAGAACACTTTTGCAAACAGTGATTACCCGAGCCCATAGAGAAAAAATTGTTATCGTGTAGTGATTACTGAGAATTCGCCATCCGTTCAATTACTGTGAGCATTTGTCTACCTACCTGAGATATCCAATCTCGATCATGTATGTCGGGTGAGCGCAGTGTAGTGGAAAAGTCCATGGAATAAATTTTGATAGAGCTCATGGCTAAGAAGGTCATTTCTGCAGGCGCACAGGCTTCATCAACTAGAGGATTCCAAGCCTCTCCATATACTGCACATCTATCTAAGCCCTCTATATAGAGAAACGGAGAAAGAATCACGATGACTTGACGAACACAAAGCTCATCCCATCTATCATGCCCGACTACATCCCACATCTGGCTAGCGTGGTTAGTCGTGACAGCATCTCGAGGGACTTTGACTACACATTGATCATTGTGTACCTCTCGAAGGGGATACATGTAGCTAGACTGCAATTGGGACAGATTATGACGTTGAAGATCAGTGACTTCAACTTGGGAGATCGCAAGAACTATGGGATGCTCTCCCCACATAAGTATTTGACCAAGACAAAGGGGAATAAGTCAAAGATAATCCCCCATATGTGGACCATGGACATCGTGAGGTCCACCATCCTAAATGTGATGAAGATACCACATTTCAGAAGACATCAGGAGGTTAACGCATGTGTTAAATGCCTCCTTTCTTGCTACCATGGCGGTTATCTATGGTTGTATAGATGCATCACCGTAGATTTGGAATTGATCCCTCGGATCACCGGATTAAGCATGCAAGGACCAGACCCTCAAGACTTTTACCCAGGGAAGGTTGTTGATCATGCCTTGGCGCAACGAATCAAGGATACCTACGGAGATGTGGAGAAGGGGAAGCGAGGATACAAGGTAGCTTCCATCCAAAATGGCACAGTGCACCTAGATTTCTAGTTGATCGATGGTAAGCTAGTTAGGAAGAATAGACCCACGTAGGTCACATGGTTCATTGTCGACCTCGCAGGGAAATGCATTGAAGGGATACAAATGAACTGGGTGAGATACCTTGTCAAACAGTTAGAGAAAGATTGTCATGAAGCTCAGGATCAGGGCTACGAGTTGCATTTCAGTTGGTTGTTGATTCTCATTGCCTTCATTGCTTGGTAGATATAGGAAGGAGTGACCTTCCCTGAAATCGAGCCATCTAAACCACTAGATGTGAAGTTCAATATGCTCTAGTATTCGAGTGACATGGAAAAACAATGGCACTCAAACACGGTGTTCCACACCTATTATCTATAGGTGAAGAAGGCTATTGAGTCCTTCCCTCACATGATGTCGAATACCCTACATAGATTCAATCCAATAGCTAAGTTCTGCACAGATAGACATTTTATTTATATCACTGTGCATGGAGAGGAACATAAAGAAGACATCCAATCCTACTATAAGCTCACAGAGGAGGACATGGAAGAAATAACCAAGGAATTTCCTGCATAGTTCCTTATACCAGCCAACCATGTAGAAATTTCTGACCCCGACCTCATCGGAATCCCTATGTTCACTTGTGAAGAGTATGATGCACCCAGCAATAGCACATGGAAGAAGAAGGAAGAGGTACAAGAGCTGAACAATGCATCAGAGGAGAATGATTCTGATTCACCTGGAGGGGGAGGAGGTGATGAAGAAGACAAAGAAGAGAACGTGGGGAAAAAAGACAAACTAGAACAAGGAGAAGTGAAACTGCCTAAGGATCCCATTGATGAGGCTAAGACATCCAAGAAAAGAAAGGGGTCCCTCATGAAACCTTCATCACGAAAGAAATCAAAAGCTAGTAATCCCAAGTTGCATACTATGCTCACGATGGATGACATCAACCTCATCATTTTCATTGTATCAGATACCTCAGAGGATATTCTACATCGCAACGAAGAAAAACAAGAGACCATGTATGATAGGATTGAAGAAGAACTGAAAGGGGCACAACAAGCCCTCTACTCCAGTCGCGCAGTGTCTACTACGCCACTGCCATCTGAAGGAATTGAAGTAGGAGATGAGCCTTCCAAGCTATGCAGAATAGAAGATGTGACCGAGGCTCTCCTTCATTGTGTCTGTGAAGAAAAAGAGTAGGCCACAGAGGCATTGACGCAAGCAAAGGAGGAAGCCATAGAGAAACTTTGTGTTGTGCAATAGGAAAAAGACGACCTCGAGGTGAAGTTTCCAGAGGATAGAGCACAGATCCAAAAGGAGAAAGAACAGTTGCTTGTGGAGCGGATTGGAGTTAAAGATGTAGTCACTAGAGCACTTTGCTATGTGACAGGATTAGAACAGATGGAAGAACACCCAGTGGAGAGTTAAGTGGGAAATCTTGCTGAAGCCATTCAGCTTCTCCAACAGAGAATAGTAGAACTGGAATTACAAGCAGTGCCAAGCAATCTGCAGGAAGTGTCATACCAAAGGGAAGAAACTACCTGGAGTGGAGTCAACAGAATCAAGGAATTGGCCTTCGAATGAAAACATCTCAGTAGTCATAGTGTGTAGACTTACGAGTGCCTTACAGAGGACCCTGAACTACAGACATTGGAGTCACAGCTCTAGGAGGCAAAGCAACAAGCAGCAATAGTGCAAGCACAGTTGAAGCCACTGTCATCGATCATGAGGATGAAAAGGTCCCAAGAACATCGCATGGTTCAGCAATAGGTCCATTCCATACAAAGTAAAGTCATGGAAGTGACCCAGAGGCTCCAGCCAGTACAAGCTGAAGCTTGCACACTTTTTGAGGAGATTGAAGGATGATGTGCAGAACTAGAACAAGTGGTCACCATAGTAGAACAACGCTTGGAAGGACCTGTGACCGAGAAGGTTATTTAGGAATTCACTGAGAAGGAGGATCTCGTGAAGTAGCAGGTCGAGGCAGCTCAAGCCAATCTTGAGGCCTTCGAGGTAGAGTTATCAAGATCAGAGTGACTCGGGGCTAGTCACAGGTGAGTGTTGGGGGCATGTTGGACCTTGACTAATTTTTGTAAGAACCTTGGTCATGTTTGATCATTTTGGGACTTCGACAGGCTGATCAAAGACAGAGCGCAAGGTGAAGCGGAGATCGTGGGATCTCACCCCCTTTGTTGTGGGATTTTGGGTTTAGGGTTTATGTAACGGATATGGGATGTCAGCCCATGGGTTTACCCATGTCTAGGCCCATTTTGTAATGTATAAATAGATATCTAGGTGATGTAGGAAGAGGCCAATGAGCTAAGTGTGAATAGTTGTGGATGCTTCATGCATACTATGTGTTGAGAACTTGTAGAGCTAAGTGCAAGTGATTGTAAGAAGCTAGTGTGCATATTGTAAGAAGGCTTTGTGCTTGAACCTATCTCAGGGAAGGAGGATCTGGCGAGGTGCATGCAAATATCTTGTTCTATGTGGAGTGGATTCTCAAACTCTGTGCATGTAAGAAGATCGAAAAAACACAATAAAGAAAAAGAAGAGTCGGTGGACATATCCCCACACTAGGGTGAACCACGTATATCCTATGTTGTGGTTTATTTGTGCATTGTGGTTGTTATGTTATTGATGTGATTTATGCTTAGTTTTGTAACCTTTATGTATGTTAGATGCATCTGATATAGTAGCTTAGTGCTTAGTGATGTGAATGAATGCTATATCTAATATATTTATATGTGCTAAGTGCTTGGATGTGTTAGATATTGTTGAATACTACGTTGTTCTGTAATTAGGGTTTTGACTTGCGATGTGAATAAGGGTTAAATATTAGTGAATGTTAACTACTAAGTTCTCTGTTAAGTACTATGATCACAGATCTGTGTCCCAACTAGGTTGTAGACACTTGAGTCCTGCAACCACACCTGCCTCTACCTCAGGTGAGACTTCATCTGCTTCACAGGTGTTGCCAAAAGGGCCAGTAGTTAGGGTTTTATTGGTGCGTTGTTGAAGCGTTGAACCCTAGGTCTACCCTTGTTCCAACACCCACCAATATTTGACATGGGGAACAACTTTGAGGAGTGCAAAAGCAATCTTTTCTCTATTCGAAAAGTTATGGACAGAAAAATACCCTTCTAGTAGATTCAACCACTTGTCTACAACATCCACGTCTATATGACCTTCAAATATAGGAATATCGAAGTTTATTTGTACCTTGAAGGAAGCGACGCCTCCACTCAAAGAAGATGTGTCGCATGTTGGTAGTCGTCGAAGGATTTGTGAAAAACTATCCATCATCTCATTCATCTATTGTGTGAGGGATTCCTCAAGCAACATTTTGAAAGGATATCCTATCTTGTTATCTTTATTTTCTCCTGCCATGAGAGGTTGCTTGGGCATGTGAGATATTTTTTCCTCAAGAGAAACAAGCCCGAGACCCAACTCTTTGTACTCTGACCTTGTTGGGGACATGCATTAAGATGACAAGGAGAAGACCACTATGATACCACTGATATGGATTTTATGAGCAGAACGATATGACTATAGATTATTAACAGGTGCTTAACACAAAATAATAGAGATATAGTAAAATTGGTTTTCTATTCAATAAGGAAATAAGCTAAAACTGTAAAATGCAACGGAAAACAAGCTTGTTGGAATGGTGGCGGCTTATCTCTGAGAAGAGATATGATGGTTGCGCTCATTTGCAAGAAGATCATTACAATGAGACTCTGAAAGCCTTTTTACAATAAACAGGAATGCCAAAAACCCTAGACATCCAAAAAACATAACCCTAGGAGATGAAGCGCCAAAAGGCATGCGGGCCCCGTTTGGGTAAGTTAGTACATCAACTTCCCGAGGTTGTAACTTTTGCATACGATCTTCGTTTTAGGTGCATGATAGCTCGTTGGAAAGGTATCATCGAGGAGATGCATTTTGGGGTAAACATTGAAGCAACTCCTCTGTTTCTCCCTATTTTCCCAAAAAATGTCGTTTAGGGCCTCAAAATGGCTCTAGAAGTTTCAAGACCCGAAAAACTGCTAAAAATAGTAAATTACCATTATTGCTAGAAAACTATTTTGAGCCAGTTGGAAAAGGTGGGTGGCCACTGATATCCACCTGGATCATCCTCTGTGTTACATATTTCTAATATTTTTTTCAAAACTTTAACGGATGATGGGTCCTTCAGTAGCTTAACACGGGATTGTAAGAAATTATTTATGGTACTTACTCATGGTATAAGTTGTACTTCACTGGTGTTATCCATTGTTTGCATAGGGGTAAACCCATGGTTCAACTCTCAAGAGCACACCAAAAAAACCCTAACTACCAACCTTTTAGGCAACACCTGCAAAGTAGATGAAGTCTCACCCGATGATCCGGGGCAAGATCTTTTATGATTATGGTTGAGTTTTAAACTTGCATGAATTCATTAACCATTGAGAATTTTAATGATAGAATGAGGAAAGAAGAGGATTATATCAGTCAAAAAAACATATGCAGATCTGAAACAATAATGAACAGCAAACCATAAGAACACAGGTTGATAACGGAGTTCGGCACAATGTTTGCCTACGTCTCCGGGCCTTTTTCCTGTGGGGGAGGCTTCTTTATTTCTGCTCAAGTGCACAAAATTACATCTCAGCAATGCCCAAAGGCTACAAGACTGATCTGGTCTTGTTGTCCCAGATCTCAAGAACCCAATGCAAGAAACGGCACGCCAAACTGATCCTCCAAGCTCCCAGAAACGATCCGACAGCGTTTCCACCTCAAGGACTTCCCTGCAACAAACTGACTATGGCTTGGCTTTCCAACAGCATAACTCTGCAAAAATGACTGTCCCATTGGCCTCAAACAGGCCTGGTTTATATAGGAATGGAGTTGGTTTCTCATCCCCAACTTCCTCCAAGAATCTGGCCTCCAAAAATGCCCAATATCCCCCAAAAATGGAGAGATCAGCTTAAAATTGGCATAATTAATTAATAAAACAACTCTGTTATAACCAAAAAACCCACTTTGTAAAAGAATTTGGCCTAGCCCTCAAAGGCAGGGCACGGCCCCCTTTATCCGGTCGTATGAAAGGCCATGTGGCCAAGCGCCTATGGCGCTGGCCCCTTTATTCTTGGCGCTAACCCCTTAAATTCGGTCATATTGGCGGCATGTGGCCACGCGTTTCATGCGTTGGCCCATGCACCTGGCTCTGCTCCCGGTTCCTTGGCCAATCCATGTGGCCACGGTTCAAACGGTAACACAATTCCCACGCTTGTTGGTTAAGGTTCCCGCGTTTTCGTTGGAAGGTCCGCGCCCACGGTCCAATGAAATGGTCATATGTATATGTCGAGGGCCGGGGCTAAGCCCCGGCCCTTTTCCCGCCGTTCGAAACTTCAAACTATTTTAAATAAACTTTTTTCCGTTTAATAAAACAAGCAACGCCCCCGGCGCTATGGCTAGCCCAATGTTACGAGTACTTTGCACACCGGGAGGTCGCGGGTTCGACCCCCAGCGACATGCCCAACCATATTTTACATTGAACCAATCAACGAATCCTGGGGTGCCACGTGGCAGCCCGTGAGTGGGCCACATGGCACCCTTAAAAACCAACCAAAACGTGCCACATGTCGGCCTCTGATTGGCCCACGTGTGCCGCCACGTCAATCTGCCTAGTCACCTGCCATAATGCCACGTCGATCTGCTACGTCAGCATCAACCAATCAAACAATGCCACGTCATCGTATGGTTGCCACGTCACTGCTGACGTCAGCATGCCACATGTCACCCTGTGAGTGGTGACACGTGTCACTTTTTTATTGGCCCAACTGTACCCTGAAAACGCCGAATCTGCCTGCCACGTGTCACCTTCCTGTGCTGCCACGTGTCATCATCCGGCGCTGCCATGTGTCATCATCCGGCGCTGCCACGTGTTGTGTTTTGGTACCGCCACGTCACTGTACGGAATCTGCCATGTCAGCACTGTACGGCCTGCCACGTGTCCTACCCAGTCAGCATCAAGTTTTTTGCCTGTTTGACTTTTCGGACAGAACGCGATATCTTCTCCATACGGACTCCGTTTGACATAAAAATTATACCACCGGAATCAGGAAGACGAGACGGATGCAATGGCATAGGTTTCGTCGCAATCCAAGCACTTTCATTTTTGAGCATTTTTCAAGCCCTATCAGGCTTCTGGATCTGTTTTCAGATCACACCTCCCCACAACAAGACCTTTTGGTCCCCAAAAGGTTACTGTCCAGTTAACAAGCCTGGGATAGGCCACCCGGCTTGTCCTCTATCTCTGAACTCTGTCCTGTGCACCTGTCTCATCAAGATTAGCTGTAATACAATGATGACCACTGAAAGCACATTGTTAGTCATTGCAATCCTGTTACATTTCACTGAAGCCACTATCATCCATGTACTGAACATTGCTAATGATAACATCAGAAAAACGACTGCAAATGTACTGATATACTGAAAGTATTTGCACGACATGAGTTTATCTTTAAGCAATTTATGATTAATTTTCCACTCCATAATCATATCCTGTTCTTGCTTAAGATCTATAACTTCACTTGAAACAATTAATGGTTTGTCGCTTACTGGCACTGCCTTTGTTAACTGTTCCATGGTTTGAAGTTTGTTACTTTCTTTAACATGATGAGCATGCACTATGTAGTCATGACCTTCTTTAGTAAACTGATATTGATTCTTTGTTCTGTAGAAGATTGCTTTTCGATCATACAAGTAAGGACTACCTAAGACGATGCCACATTTTTTTAACGACACTACATCACATGTAACTTCATCCACATACTTATCTGAAATAGCAAATTTAACTGTGCATTGCTTTGTGACATGCATCTTATAATGATTGCTCATCCATTTAAGTGTGTAAGGTTTGTGATGTGGTTGTGTTATTAATCCCAATTTTTTAACCAACTCTTCAGAGATTAGATTTGATTGAGATCC
>ML810083.1:118876-134625 GCA_009831015.1 Picea engelmannii
GTAGTTGATGAGTTGACACATACATGAAGTGTATAGTTGATGATGTTGGTACATATTGATGATTCATAGTTGATGAGTAGTTGACACATGATTGGAACATACTTGGTGCATGGTTGATGCACTTGTTTATGGTACAGGTTGATTACAGGTTGATGCATGGTTGATGCATGGTTCAGATTTAATGGTACAAGTTTACAGCGGTATATCTCACAGTGATAGTGTGACAGTGGTTCCATCATTCTACCTCTACTTCAGGTTGGCAGGACGGGGCAAGGACAGGTGGTTGTAGCCACCTTCCGGTTGTAGCCGGAGAACATTGGGGGTTGTAGCCTCCTTCTGGTTGTAGCCAGAGATTTAGGGAGTTGGAGCTTCCCTCAGGTTGTAGCCTAAGAAACTAGGGGGTTGGAGCCTCCTTCGAGTTGCAGCTGGAAAACAAAGGAAGTTGGTGCTTCCAATGAATGTAATTCTTCAAGACATATAAGAAAAATCATTATGTGGTTTTCTCCCGATTTGGGTTTCCACGTAAAACACTAGTGTACTGTGTGTGTGTGTGATTGTTTATTTATTACTGCTCATTATTGGATAATAATTCTACATTGATATAACATTTGAAGAAAAATGATTATAATTACGTTATTACTGATTCACCCCCCTTCTTAGTGATTCAATAGGGAGAAGAAGAGAAATCTTTGTCCCTCGCTATTTACTGAGCAAAAAAAGAGATCTCTCTCGTGCCATCGTACTCTGGCTAGGGGGTGGCCAATTGTGAAAACAGAGGAGAAATTGTGCCTAAGGTTGGGTGGAAAATGGCACACCCTTCAGAATTTGCCATAACACCATTGTCATAGGGCATTATATGGAACCATTCATCCTTGGTAGATTCTCCTCCAAAATAAGAACTTGTAAATCTCTAATAATATCTCTAAATGAAGCGAGATTACCCTTACTATAACCAAATGTCCTCCTGTCTAACTATAAAATGATTTTAACATGCCATACAATGTTTTTTAAATGGTTCATTTAGTTATTAATATAAACAATAGATGTATATGCATTATAATCTTTGAAAACAATGGGTTCAGTAAGTAGCCACCACAAGTAAAATGAGAATTGAAAAAGTTTAGAATTAAAAAATTGAGCAATAAACCACCAACCATTAGGGCCCACAATAATCCATAAACATATACATGGTGTTACAAATAACAAGAATTAGATTCTTGGCCATTTGGCTCATGTCCCAAAAAAACACAAAAATCCAAACACAAAAATCCAAACTGATCACTCAAGCAATAATTGGTACAAATTCAACACTAAGGAAAGGATCATCATGATCTTTGAGGGTTAGCTCCCAACCTTTAATAACAAATTTAGGACATAGAATTATCAATTCTTAACCATCATTTCTAAGATAAGGTTTGAGAGGTTCTCAACCTGACCAACTATAATGTTGTTTCCTAACAACATGACCAACCAATCCAATCCAATGGGAAGCTTTTCCTCATGGCATTGGGATTGTTTGGATCAAATCAAATGTGTGAAAGAGACATTTAGTAACTCGCCACTCATGGTACAAAAAGCACACCCTAAAATAATCAAGTTGCTACCACGAGCTAGTATTGATGCACATGCATTATGGTGCATGCTATTGAGATTCCATAAAGGTATTGGGTGACAATTAACATTCATATTTGTAGGCACAATACACTAAGTGTGTATAGCGTGCCCATGTACCCAATCTTTCCCTACTCATCATAGGTGCCCACGTACCTACTTCACTTGGTAACAAAATAACCAATATTGATGGAGTACCCTAGAAAAGGCATCACCTTGGTTTGGCTTGTACCCCTAGTGGAATTTCCATGTCCTACGCCCTACTCTTCCCTCCTACATTACCATTATTTTTTTCCCCACCCTTCCCTTCTTTAGCTTGTGCCTAATTCGAAAACTTTATGAACTTAACTTAAAAAAGAAATATTAGAATGCAATAAAGAAAGATGAGAAAATTCAAAATTCAAAAACTAAATACTTTATCAACAATACTGCTTCCTGCGGTTTTTAATTTAAACGGAATATCATTTGTTTTTAAAAGCCAGCTGTCAGTTTTTTAAAGTCAGCTGTCGAATACGTTTGAAAGTGAAACTACGGTTTTTAATTTAAACGGAATATCATTTGTTTTTTAAAAGCCAGCTGTCAAATACGTTTGAAATTGAAACTACGGTTTTTAATTTAAAGCCAGCTGTCAAATACGTTAAACGGAATATCATTTGTTTTTTTAAAGCCAGCTGTCAAATACGTTTGAAAGTGAAAATAAGTCCTGTGGTACGTACCTCAAATTGCAGGCTCCTAGAAAGAGAGAGAAGGGGGGCCTACGTCCGTACAACTGCCGGAGGGGCGGACGTGTTAGATATCGAAATTACATTGATAAAAGTGTCGGCGGTGTTTTTCGGATATTTATTTTCTTATTTGTTTTTGAAATCCACGAGATCCTTCTCTTGGAATTAAATGCCAGTAGCGACCGTTTTATAACTTATATTCCACGTGGCCATACACGTAAGTGGATGCCACACAGTCTTCTGCAGTCCTTGCTATAGAAATTAACAATTGAGAATCCAATTGTTTGTCGTAGTCGATGAGTTTGACCAATAAAGTTGTCATTTTCACATGTTTCAGATTCTCATTATTTTTTTTTGTTTGTTTAACTTTTAAATAGTTTCAAATACATTATATTTAAATGAATAAGAATAATAATTTAATTTTAAGGTTACATCGATATTAATTTGGTGTATGAGATTCTCTTGTTTGTGGGATAAGGAATCCTCTCTATGTAGTGATTTGATTGCTAAAGTCTATAGAGGTATACTTACTCTACCCCCTTTGAATTTGAACTTATGACCTCTTAAACGAATAATTAGGTATTTGTTAATTCAATTGTCTATTGTAGTCAAATGAGTTTGACCAATAAAGTTTGTCATGTTCACATTTTCCAGATTCTCAATCTGGAAATTGTTTTTGTTTGCTTTAACTTTTAAAGTATGTCCAAATACATTTAAATGAATAAGAATAATAATCTAATTTTAAGGTCGACATCAAATTGGTGTATGAGATTTTTTTTTGTGGGATATTGGTGTATGAGATTTTCTTGTTTGTGGGACAAGGGACCCTCTCTATGCAGTGATTTGATTGCTAAAGTTTATAGAGGTATACATACCGTACCCACTTTGAATTTGAACTTATGACCTCTTAAGAAGATAATTGGGTATTTGTTAATTGATTTTAGCATAGGTGATGATTAACAAGAGGAGTTTTATCCTCTCTACCTAGTTAAATTTGTGTATGTTATATGTTAAGTAGTTTAAACTCAAGGTGTAATTACATCCAATCATTTTTCTATTTTATAAAAAAATGACGTGTAAAACTTAAAGTATTTAATAGTTTTTACGATTTAAAAATATCAAGGGTGTGCTTTTTTTTACTTTTTAAATGTTCAATAATTATGGGGTTAAAAAGGATTTATCTTGGGCTAAAATGTAAGACACAAATAATGTGTGTTATAGTCTAAACTTGCTAAGAATTAACCCTTTTTGGTTTCTCAAAATAACAAGAAAGGACATTAACATTTTAGACCTAAAATTTAGCAAGAAACATTTTGGATTGATGGAATTGCATATATTAGACATCAACATTGGATCATTCAGTTGCAATAGGGCTATTCAAGGGAAATGAATCCATTTTGCATTAAAAACAACAATTTCATCATCGATCCAAAATTGTGATTTTGGCAAAGAATGCCAAGCCAATTTCCACTAGCAACAAATAGGAAAAGGTCAAATTCATAGAATGTTTAGTCTTCTTTATACATAGAATGTTTAGTCTTCTTTATAATGTGCCCCTTGGATGGAGCAAGGTTGAATAAGCATATGAAAAAAATCAGATACAAAAAGATTACCCCTTATAAGATACAAGGTTGACCAACTTAGTTCCATGCAAAATGTCGAACACAAAAAGCTTACCCCTCATAAGAGACAAGGTTGACCAACCACCTGCAAATAGCCTAGCAAAAGTCAACCATTAGGTCACATAGGGAAGTGGCCCAAATAAAACAAAGATGACACAAAAAATAAAATGACAATGTAACAAAGTCGAAGAGAAAGAAAAAAGAAAAATAGAAGGCCATAGAGGTCAAGAGATAAAAAAGAAAAAGTGAAAGGCATGTATTGTAATGTCCCCCACCTCTTGATGAAGAGGGTTGGAGAGACTCAGTGGCCTGGCTTTCCCCACTAGACTATAGTCTCAAGTATATTGGGGACAAAGTCAACCAGGAATTGTAATATTCTAAAGATAAGTTGACTTTGTGAAAAAAGGGTAACTCAACGAAGAAATAGAAAAGATGAGTTAGATTAAGAGTTAACCCAAGGGGTAAAACTTAATCAATGGAGGAATAGATTGGAGCTATAAAGGAAAGGGCAGGGCGCACTCCTTATTCGTTCTGGATTATTATCTTATTTGCATTGGAGCTCTTGAGCACAATCAATTTTGAGGGTTTTGAGTCTAAAACCCTAGAGATCAACTCGGTGGTGAAATATCCCACCTTCCTTGATCCAAGCTTGGTCCCGGAGGTGGAATAATCCTCCCACGCCATTCTATAGTGTTGCAGGATTGGTTCTACATGCATTTACCAGGTTAGGACACAACCCAGGGGGGTTTCCAGCTAGGGGCGCACCATATTAAAGGTTTGGTTCGATCTAGAGGAAGTCGGAGGCATTTGGAGAAAGTAACACCTAGGTTCTCTTCAGAGGGTCCCTGGCATCATTCCCAGTCTATTCCAGAGGATTTTATCCTTGCAGTTTATTTATGTGAGCTTGGCACGAATTGAAGAGAAAGAGAGCACTCTACAGAAAGGTATTTTCAGTGTTTGGAGGCTCAAATCTTCATAGATCAGCTTGAGACTTCAAAATATTGGTAGCAGTGGCCCGATCTATGATCTGATAGAGTTTGGTGGCATTTGGAGGTTCCTAGAGGGGAGAGTGTACCCTCTTTGAATTTATCAACTAGGGATGGAGCAATCCAGTTTAGGGATTGCCTATTTGGAGGAGCATCATTGCTCAGATTAGCTTGAGATTGGATCCAGGGGTTTCTCTCAGCCCGATCTACATTTTGGGAGAGTTTTGGAGGATTTGGAGTTCAGGAAAGGGTAGGCCGAAACTTGGGGGTTTTTGTTAGGGTCCTAACCTGCACATAGGTAGAACAATATATTCGGATGTAATAAAGGTCAATATTAATAAGGCCTTTCAATAAATAGAATAAGGCAGATGTAAGAAGACCTAATAGAAGCTTCCGCTTCTAGAAGGATCTTCCTCTAGATGCTTCTTTTTAGTATAAATAAGAGTCGAGGGTATGAGAACCCTAGCTTGGATATTATTGTAATACAACTCTGCTCAACTAGAGCTTGCCCCCTTGAAGAGGCCCGTGAACATTGCTTTCAGATTCAAAGTGTTATTTTTGTTGTTATTCTTATATCATTTCAGTGTTATTGTGGTGAATGTTCTGGTTATATTGTTGTTATTTTGCCATTACTAACATTTTATTTTAGTTATGCATACATTTTATATCTAGTATATTACAAGTGGTATCAGAGCACTTTCCTCGGCAAAAAGTGTGGGTTAAATTTTTTTCAGGGTAGAGACGTATTCTGGCTTCTTTAAGCCAAAGAGATCTGTCATTACACGCATAAACCCGCAGTTGAGGGATTCATACACACAGAAAATACAAGTGGTACTTAAGCGCACATATGTTGGCCACCCTTGTAACCCATGTTGGTGCCCCTTCGAGTGGTAGTGCATCAGACAACACATGTGTACGGATCGGCCTAGATTACCTAAAGCCCTCTTTAGATAAACCGATCAACCGCCTGATTGCTATAGTGTCACCGAGAACAACACTCGGAAATATACTCTCTAGTACCTGGGTAGTCGAGTAGTACAACTAAGGGTACGGTCTATCCTCCTTAGTTAGTGCCCTGAGATATTAGGCCGAGTACTATTGTTGGACCCTGCACGTATATAAGAGAGCTATAGCATAGGGCAAACCCTTGTCTGTAGAACCCTTGAATACCTAACCCTTGGGGGACAAAAACATAAACAAATTAAAACAGACAAGATCTATTGCCGCGCAACTGTGTTCGGGTTGCCAAGTAAATACACATTTCTTTCTAGTTAAGCATTTGGGCATTTCCTCTCTGCAGTTTTATTCATACCTATTCCATTGGATTCATCTCTTCACCCTTGTCACATTCATCCATATCATTTTTTTGGCCAAAAGTTTTTACCCCGCCCGCCCCTTTTCAGTTTCCTCATCCTCATGGCCCATACTCATAGCCAAGACTTGGAATCTTGCTTCAACACCTTACAATCTGATCTCATTGAGACCCAACAAGAAGTGAAACAACTTAGTGCCAATGTTTCTGCCATCAATACAACCATACAGTCATCAATGGGGGAAATCAAACAAGACCTCACCACCCAGCTTGAATCAGTCTTTTCGGCACTCTGCACCAAATTGCATATCTCTACATATAACCCTTCCTCTTCCTCACCTTCACATACTGAAGGTGACCATTCCTCTCATTCCCATACCTTGCATAACCATCACTTTAAACGTGACCTATGCCTTCTGTGGGTGGATGTGACCAAATTTGATGGCTCGGACCCCACTAGTTGGGTAACCCAAATGGAACATTACTTCTATTTATACGGCATTACAAATGACTTGGCCAAACTCCAGTATGGTGCTCTCCATCTAGATCAAGAACATTGGCAATGGTGGAAATGAAGAAAAACTTCTCGTCAAGGGTATATTTCTTGGACACACTTTGTGGCAGAGCTTTATGAATTCTTTGACACTGACACCAACCATTTGGACCGTTTGACAAAGCTGAAACAATTAGGAATAGTGGAAGACTTTATAACTTCCTTTGAGCACCTGGCTTTTAGAACAAAGGGCATGTCTAATGCCTTTTTCTGAGAGTGTTTTATCAACGACCTCAAGGATGAAATTTGGGCCCATGTCCTCATGGCTCGGCTTGAGAGTTGGGTGGAGGCTACCAAAAGAGCTAAAGAAACACAACAGGTTGTATCTGCTCAAAACCACAAACCCTCCTTTATCCCTCGCCCTAAACTAGTAAATGCCACTACTCCCTCTGCTCCACTAAAGATCCAAAAATTGACCAGGGCTGAAATGGTTGAACGCCAACTCAAAGGCCTTTGTTATAACTGTGATGACAAATATTTTTCAGGCCACAAGTGTAAAGAACAAAATATTTTTATGGCCATATCCGAGGAGATTTCAGAATAAGATGAAGAAACTCTCTATGTGTCTGAGTCACCTGAATCCACTGACATAACCCCTCCCTCAGACCCTCCCGAAGTAGAACCGGTCATTTCCCTCAATGCTCTCACTAGCTTCTCCGCTCCCCAAACCCTCAAGCTAATTGGTTACATCAAATCGAAAGGTCACCATTCTGGTTGATAGTGGCAGCACCCATAATTTTATTCATCGCCGCATTGCCCAAGAATCTCATTGCTACATCCATGCCATCAATAATTTTCAAATCATTATTGCCAATGGTGGTTCCACGAAATGTGGAGGGTGTTGTGAAAATGTGCGTCTCCAAATTGGTGACCAGCACCTGAAATTTCATATGTTTGCTATCGACATGGGAGGTTGTGACATTGTGTTGGGTGCAGACTGGCTAAGGAATTTGGGTCCCATTCTCATGGATTTTAAAGACTTAACCATGCAATTCGACCAGGAGGGCCACCAATATAAGTTCCAAGGCATCACCGTCAGTTCACCTGAGATAATTAGTTCCCATTGCATGGAAAAGTTGCTCAAAAAGGGTCATTCTGGTGTTATCGCCCAACTCCATGCCATACAAGCAACATAGACACCCTTGGTACCGCAAGATCTCCAAGCCATCCTTTCTAAACATCAATTGTTCTTTTCCACTCCCTAAGGCCTCCCTCCTTCCCGTGGTGTTCATGATCATTCCATTCCCCTTGTACCCGGAAGCCTTCCTCCCAATATCCGTCTGTATCGTCACCCCTTTTCCCAAAAAAATGAAATTGAGAAAATGGTCCAGGAACTCCTTAATGCAGGCGGTATCCGCCCTAGTACGAGCCCCTACTCGTCTCATGTGGTCATGGTCCTAAAGAAAGAAGGTTCTTGGTGAATCTTTCCTGACTTCCGTGCCCTCAACAAACTTACCATCAAAGACAAATTCCCCATTCTTGTCATTGATGACCTCCTGGATGAATTGAGTGGCGCCCAATTCTTCACTAAACTAGATCTTCGTTCGGCTACCACCTGATACATATGAAAGAGGCAGACATTCCCAAGACTGCCTTTAGAACTCATGAGGGCCACTATGAGTTTTTGTTCATGCCCTTTGTCTTGTGTAATGCCCCCTCCACCTTCCAAAGCCTCATGAATCATGTCTTTCATCCTTTTCTCTTCCATTTTGTCTTAGTTTTCTTTGATGATATCCTCATCTATAGAAAAACCTGGACAAACCATCTTGCTCATGTGGATCAAGTTCTCCATCTACTCTCTTAGCACCAGATTTTTCTGAAATAGTCTAAATGTGCATTTGGCGCCTCAGAAGTAGAATACTTGGGTCATCTGGTTGGGAAAGATGGCATCAGGGCGGATCCTAAAAAGATTGAAGCTATGCAAGACTGGCCTCACCCAAAGACTCTTAAGAGATTGCGTGGATTTCTAGGCTTAACAGGGTATTATCGCAAGTTTGTTAAGAATTATGGGAAGATTGCAACACCTCTCACTGCTCTCCTCAAAAAGAACTCTTTCACTTGGACTTCAGTCGTTGCTCAAGATTTTTAGAGCTTGAAGATGGCCATGTGCACCACTCTAGTCCTTGCCCTTCCTGATTTCACAAAGACCTTTGTGTTGGAATGTGATGCCTCGAGGAAAGGAATTGGTGTTGTCCTTATGCAAGAGGGTCGATCTTTGGCCTTTACCAGCAAGCAACTATCTGAAAGAAATCTGGGAAAATCCATCTATGAAAATGAAATGTTGTCTATTCTCCATTCCATGGATCTATGGCGTCCTTATCTATTGGGGAAATGTTTCCAAATTAAGACAGACCATCAAAGCCTCAAGTATTTTCTGGAACAACACATTTCCTCCCCAGAACAACAAAAATGGGTGACTAAACTCTTTGGATATGATTATGAGATCATTTATAAGAAAGGAAAAGACAATGTGGTTGCGGATGCACTTTCTCGAAAATATTAAGACGAAGGATCCCTTTTTTCTCTTTCATTCATTGTACCAGATTGGCTCCAAGCTCTTCGCTAGGAATGGCTACAAGATCCCAAAAGTTCGCAGTTGATCCACCAATTGCAGTCCAAGGCTCCATCTTCCCCAGGGTACTCTTGGCTCCAAGAGGAACTTCAATACAAAGGCCGTTTGTATTTAAGTAAACAATCAAAGTTTAAATCCACGGTACTTTCTAAGCTTCATGCTACACCCACAACAGGGCACTCTGGGTTCACCAAAATCTATGACAAGGTCAAACATTCCTTTTTCTGGGATGGTATGAAACAAGACATTCATAATTTTGTAGCTAAATGTGATGTGTGTCAACGCAACAAGGGAGAAATAGTCAAATCGTCAGGCACACTACAACCGCTCCTGATTCCACCTACTATTTGGAAGGATATCTCTATGGATTTTATTACCGGCTTACCCAAATCGGGAAATAAATCCATCATCATGGTGGTTGTTGATCACCTTTCCAAGTATGCTCATTTTTGCGCCCTTCAACACCCGTTTACAGCATCCATGGTGGCTCAAATCTTCATGGATCAGGTCTTCAAGCTTCATGGCATGCCGCACTCTATTGTTTTTTATCGCGACCCAACTTTCATAAGCAATTTTTGGCAAGAACTGTTCAAGATACAAGGCACTGAATTGTATCTCAGCACAACTTATCATCCCTAGACTGATGGCCAGACAGAAGTTGTCAACAAGTGTTTGGAAACATATTTGAGGTTTTTTTCCTTGGAAAAGAAAAATCAGTGGGCTTAATGGTTACCCCTAGCTGAATGGTGGTACAATACTTCATACCATACAACTACACACATGAATCCTTTTGAAGCGGTATATGGAAAAAATCCACCTTCAGTTCTCTCATACTTACTGGTTGCCTCAAAGCTCCAGGTGGTTGACCTAACACTTACAGCTCAAGAGGCTATTCTCCGTACCCTCAAAGAGAATTTGGTCATGGCACAGAATCGCATGAAGCAACAAGCATATCAAGGTTGCTCTGAATGTCAATTTGCAGAAGAAGACCAGGTGTTTCTTCGACTACAACCTTACAAGCAAACTTTCCTCAAGTCTGAGCATTGTCAAAAGCTAGTGCCCAAATTTTATGGTCCTTATACCATACTCAAGCATGTGGGACAATTTTCCTATCAGTTAGCTTTGCCAATCAATTTGAAGCTGCATCATATTTTTCATGTTTCATGCTTAAAGAAGGTGATTGGAGCTAAGTGCCAAATTCAAACCAACCTTCCAAAGTTAGCTGAAGAAGGATCCATTTGGCTACAACCAAAATCTATTTTGGACCAGCATGAGCGTTACCTACGTCATAGAACCATCAAGGAAGTGCTAGTACAGTGGAAAGATACAACCCCAACAGATGCCACTTGGGAACCAACTACCATTCTACAACAATTTCTTCATCTCAAGCCTTGAGGACAAGGTTGTTTTTAAGGGGGTAGACATGTTAGGTTCCTAACCCGCACATAGGTAGAACAATATATTCGGATGTAATAAAGGTCAATATTAATAAGGCCTTTCAATAAAATAGAATAAGGTGGATGTAAGAAGACCTAATAGAAGCTTTTGCTTCTAGAAGGATCTTCCTCTAGATGCTTCTTTTTAGTATAAATAGGAGTCGAGGGTATGAGAACCCTAGCTTGGATATTATTGTAATAGAGCTTTTCTCAACTGGAGGTTTCCCCCTCAAAGAGGCCCGTGAACATTGCTTTCAGATTCAAAGTGTTATTTTTGTTGTTATTCTTATATCATTTCAGTGTTATTGTGGTGAATGTTATGGTTATATTGTTGTTATTCTGCCATTACTAGCATTTTATTTCAGTTTTTTATACATTTTATATCTGGTATATTACAGTTTGGCAGCTTCCATAGGAGGGCACAACTTATCCATTTGGGGAGGTTTTATAGTGCATTGGCTAGGTTCTTCTATCTTCATTCAGATCTACTTGCTAGTGGATTTTGGAGGCTTGGATCTCTTCTCTTATAGCATTTGGAAGGCATTTATCTTATATTGTTCTTCTTATTGTATTGGTTAGCAACCCATTTTGTTATTATTGGGGATTTCTTCCAGATCTGCAGATCTCTTGTGTACGGGGTCTCCTTACTATCTAAATAAAGGTCAAATCGGACATTGTGATTCTCTACTGGTGTTCTTATATCTCTTGTCTTATTTATGAATGTATGCTTCATATCTATTAGTCTATCAATATTGAATAATCCATGCACATCTTACAGAAACACCTGCAAACAAGAGAACAATCATTACAACAGTAAACAATTAGTGTTTTGAGCAAAACAATTGGCTCAGGAACATTACAGTGGTATCGGATCTTTGATCCTCCCATCCAATGGGGGTTAGTGCATGCAGCGGTTCAGTGGAATTTACATGGGCAGACGTAGGAAACAGACAGGTGAAGCAAAGGCCAAAATGGAAGGATCAGGTGAGGACAGTGAGCCACAGATTCTAGCAGGATTCACTAAGGAGTTGCAACACTCCATAAACGTGTCACATAGCACCCTTGTGCATCATGTACATGAAAATCAGGAAACAATACATAGGGGACAGGTAGAGATGACTGAAGCTCTGAGAAAGGTAAGTGAAAGCCAGGAGAGGGTATCACAACTCCTGATGTAGATGACTCATGGAGGGAAGGGTCTAGAAGTTTATGGCAACAGAGAGGCTAGTGGATCTCATGGAGTGACTAGACAATAGTAGGAGCACAACCCCCATTATCACAATGAGGGACAGAGCTATGGAGGAGGTGCACCACTGGGACATACATACAACATGACCACCCCTAGACCCTATCTACCTACATTCTTAGATACTCAACCACAACACAACTATGAGGATGAGATTGAGGACTGGGCCACGTGTCCATCTATCATTGGGACACATGTCCATCTTTCATTGGGCCATGTCATTGTACGGACTACCACATGTCATCTGTATGGTGACACGTGTCAAATCCCTACAGTGCCAACTCGGCCCGAAAATGCCAAATCTGCATGACACATGTCACCTCCTGGTGACGCCACTTCAGCATGATGTCATCATCATGATGTCATCCTGATGCATGCTGATGTCACCTGTCGTACATGTTGATGTCAACATTGACTTTGACCAAGTTGACTTTTTGTCTATTTGGAAATATGAACAGAACGCGATATGTTTCACATACGACATTCATTTGAGGCCATTTAAGTTGGTTGGGTTCGTATCGACGAGGCCTACACACATGTCTATTTTGAAGCCATTCCGAGCACTTTAATTTTTAGGCCTTTCTGGACCCATTTTGGTTCCTAAAACCATTATGGATCACACCTCCCCACTAAAGACCTTTTGGTCCTCCAAAAGGATACTAAACAGTCATCAAGTGCGGGATATTCCACCCCACTTGTTCTCTGTCTTTAAACTCTGTCCTGTGTACCTATCTCATCAAGATCAACTATAAAACAACCGTGATAACTGACAACATATTGTTAACCATTTGTACTCTGTCACATCTTACTGAAGCCACTATCATCCATGTTGACAACATTACTAATCACAACATCATAAATATGACTACAAATGAGCTAACATGTTTGTAATACTTGCATGACATTAACTTATCTTGAAACAAAGTGTGATTGATCTGCCATTCTACAATCATCTCTTGTTCTTGCTTAAGATCAATTACTTGTTTTCGGACAATTATAGGTGTGTTTCTTGCATGATTTTCCTTTCTTAATTGTTCCATTGTTTGAAGATATTGATTTTATTTTAAATGATGAGCATGTAGCACATATTCTTTGCTTGCTTTGATTAAGTGATATTGATTATGTTCCCTGTAGAAGATTGCTTTGCGATCATAAAAATAAGGACTACCTAAGACCATTCCACATTCATTGAGTGGCACCACATCAAATGTTACCTCATCCAAAAACTTAGATGAAATTGCAAACTTTAATGTGCATTGCTTTGTTATATGCAATTTATGATTGTTGCTTATCCATTTAAGTGAGTAAGGCTTATGATGCATCTAAGTGTTTAACCAGTTCCTATGAAATCAAATTAGATTGAGATCCACTATATATCAATGTGTTGACCTTAGTATGTCTCATGATGACCCTTATGTGAAACAATTTACTTCTAGAGTCAAATTCATTGCCAATTTTACCTGTCAAACCAATCACTGAGTTTTTAGATTCATCACCCGAATCCGATCCCAAATTTGTTGGTCGTGTTGCTACTGCAATTTTTTGCCTCCCTTTCCTTTTTTTGAACCACTTTGGTCTCTTCTCAGGATGCAATTTCCATAAATGGTCCTCATCATGCCCTTATTTCTTGTAATGCTTGCAAGAGGGCTTCTCTTCCTTTCTTTCCACTGAATTTTCCTTCTTGCCATTCCACTTCCTTTTGTCCTTTTTTCTCGAAGATGATTCCCTTGATACACCAACTCATGTTTTCCCTACCTCAATGTATGTTGCTTGAACAAAAACCTCATCAAGATTAGTAGGTCCAAACATAAATACAGTGTTTCGAATATGTGCAGGTAAACCTTCTATATACTTCATAAGATTTTCTTGGGTATGTAAAGGAATATCTAACATCAATGTCGTTTTACGAAAACCATCTGTGTATTCTTGCACTGTTTGTCCTTTTCTTAGTTTAAGACCTTGGCATTCAATTAAAGTCTTCTCTTTATAACCCAAAGAATAGAATTTCTTTCTAAGTGCAGAAACACAAACTTGCCATGATGGAAATACATTACCCACTTGTTGCATGCCATTTTGCAACCTTTTTTGCCACTAGATGAGTATTGTGCCTGCAAGACGAAGCGATTCCAACTTGATTTGAGTTGCCTCATCCTTGATTTGTTGCACACTGCAATAAACCTACATCTGTTTGGCCCAATTATCAAGCCTCTATGCATTGACTTCACCATCATACATAGGTAATTCAAATTTCACATCAAGCTTAAGTAAATGCATTTCTTTTTTATGTTTATGGAAATGTTTTCTTGCGATGGATTTGGAACTTGTACTTGAAGAAGAAGAAGTTGATGGAGAAGAAAGAGGTGAAGAAGGAGTTTGAGGAGGATCCTCTCCTTCTTCATTTTTAAACTTTGAAGATTCACCTAGAAACGGTCTCTTCCGTTCCAAGTAATCCTCATATAGAACCTTCATCATCTCCGGCATGGCAAAGAAAGTTTTTTGAAACTCTTTCTCATCATGAGAAAGTCCCTCTTCCGATGCCATCTTCTCACTTTCATAATTTCTCTTTCTTGATCCAATCTCAGGATTCTCTTCAACAAGTTTTCCTTCACCACAACTTATCTTTTCCCTGGTAATCATGCAAACTCAAAAACCAACCATCAACTAGCTCTGATACCACTTGATCCGAAAAGATCTTTTAACGACAATGGTTGAGTTTTAAAGCATGAGTTAAATTACCATTTAGGAAATTAATGAAAGAGGGAGAATTATAGATGAAACATGATAGCCATAAATAAATATACAAATATGTAAATAAGCATGAAGAAAAAAAGAAACCATAAAAAACAAGGTTGATAATGGAGTTCGACAATCTCGCCTACTTCTCTAGGCCTTTGTCTCAATGGGTGAGGCTTTCTTATTTCTGTTCAAATATTCAAAAGTACCTCATAAAAGTTCCAAGTGGATTAAAAAAATGATCTGGTCATGTTCTACCATATCTCAAGAATGCAATAAAATTGACGGCACCGAAAACAGATGAACGAAGCTTCGATAAATGGTCTGCAAAGGTGCTCTCCTCAATGGCTTCCCTGCATAAAAATGGCTTTAGCTTTGCAATTCTTCAGTATTTCCCTGTTCTGAACCTCTTTCCATGGCTTCAAGAACCTATGGTTTATATAGGCTTTAAGTTGGCAACAAACTCCCAACTTCCCCACAAGATCTGGCCTCAAAAAGGGCCCAAGATCCTCAAAAAATGGCTAAAATCCATCAATATCAGGCATTAAATCAATAAAAATCTTATTATATAGTAGAAAAACCCACTTTTTGCAAATAATAGGGCACAATCCCATTTCTACGCGCTCATGGGCATATGGGGCATTTCCATATGGCCCTGGGCTAAGACCTAGTGCGCTGGCCCCCTTACCATTCGACTCCTGGTCGTGTGGCTTGGCCATGTGGCCTCGCCCTAGTCCTCCGCGCCCCCCCAAACTAGAGTATCCACCTATTTAGCCCCTGGTCTTGTGTCTTGGGCCATGTGGCCATGCCCCCTGTTATCACTCTGTAAATTTCCTAGAGGTTGAAAGAGGAAATGCACAAAGGTAACCTTAACCAACCACTTTTAAAGCTGGGATCTAGCCCTTCCAGCTTCAGAGAGGGATCTCTCTATATAATTTAGCATTGTTTGAATTAAG